>WAAD01016716.1:0-43579 GCA_013389945.1 Fregata magnificens
GGTGAAGCCCCTGAGGAGCAGGGGGGGGTCCCCGTCCCCTCCACCTATTGCTTCCCATTGCAGGAGCGGGGGGTGCTCCGGAGGGGGGGTATTCCCCATAAACACCCCCCTCCCCGTCTTCCCACAAGGAAGAGCTGGGTGGGGGGGATCGCCAAGCAAAAGGGGGGGCTCCTTTCAGGCCAAGCCCCCTGGTTAGGGGCTGCCTTCCCCCCTCTCCTCCCCCGCCCCAGCCATGGAGATGCAGAAGGGGAAGGGGGGAACAGCAGGAGGAGGAGGGAAGTTGCTGGTCTCCACTCTTCTGGATGCCAAGGATGAGTTGGAGGAGGTAGGTGCCTGGGGCTCGGGGCAGGGGGGCTCCAGGGGGTGGGTCACAGGCTCGGCCCCGCTCGGGGTGCAGGCAGAGTGGCACACGCCGCTCCCCTTGCCCGTCCCTGTGCGGGGAGGGGGCTCGCTCTAAGCAGAAACCACCTCGGGGTCTCCCTGCCCGCCTCACCCCGGCCGTGCTTGGGCAGGATGGCTGCAGGTCCTGGAGTGGGATTATGAAGCTTGCCTCGCGCCTGAGCACTGACTGGACTCATCTTTCCAGTATCTGGGAAACTTTCTGACCTGTGTTCGCCAAGCCCCAAACTACACAGCGCTGTCCTACTTCCCACTGAGCTTTTCTTCCTGCACTGAGAAAAGAGAGCTGGTGCTTTTACAGGTGGTTTGGGGTCTCCCCAGGACAACTGGGATCTTTTCCTGGTATGGAGGAGCCGTGGAAGAGCTGGTAGCACAGGGACCCAGGCGAGGGGGACGCATTGCTCAGGCCCTTCTGTAACGCTGATTTACACCCGGCTCGCAGGGTCAACTCGGCAAGTGTTCAGGGATCTTCCTAAAGGTGGTGTAGGGCCGGCTTCCCTGGTGCCACGGGGGCGGCGATGCTCTTGTGAACTGCTAGACTTATGGGAGAGACCGGTTATTTATTGTGTGATGGAAACAAATGTATTTGGGGCTCATGAAATGGTGCAGGCAAAAAATAAAATCACGCTGGATTTCAATTGCAGGAGAAAAACAGAGTGGTAACTGGAATAACTAGGTCTCAAGGTCTGGAAACTGTCCTTTGCTATTTGGAGGGTATTTATATTCCTTCAAAGCACTTGTCGGTCCCCGTGTGTGTTTTGGGTCCTGTCCAGGTCTGGACAGAACGTTCCCAGCTTCGGACCCGTGCAACTCTGCGAGCCCGGCATGGCCAGGACCTTCAGTTGGGCTTGAAAATTGGCTCCAGGCTACCGAAGTGGGTCTCCGGGGGTCCTGGCTGCTCTCACCCAGATCTTTCCCTGAGAGCATCAGGCCTGGGAAGGAGCCACCGTGAGTCGGTGAGCATGGTGGAGCTCAGATTTAGCGAAGGTGATGTATCCGAGCAAGCACAAGTACCAGAAGACTTTCCAGAGATTTTTATCCAGCAAGCCTTCCTCCTGTTCCTCTCTTAAACCACTGGAAAGCAGCGCTTCTGACTAAAAGCCCAGTCAGTTGGGAGAAACTGGTCCAGGTATTAATTATACTCCTGAGTGCTGATGGATTTACTGTCACAAGTTTCGTGTTTCTTGCGTTAAAGGCTCCAACAAACAGGAAACAGAGCGTACACAGGAAAAACCGTGTGCGATCGTTGCGCATTGAGTTTTCGCAGTAAACGGGCTGCCATGTTTAGGGAAAAACCTCCTCCAGTCTTTCCCTTTAGCAGTCGTTGGAGCTGCTGGTGGCAATAAGTTGAACACATCTGTTTTGTGGAGAAAGAGGTGATCGGAAGGACTGGAGCTCGTAAAAATATATCTCATACTAGGTGTTAACACAAAGAAATCATTGTCTTGTTACGCTGTGGGTTTTGGTAGAGGCAGCTAGAGCTTGTTACAGGAACATGAACCATTAAACTTGCTCAAAGGTAGAAATACTGTTTTCAAAAAGCATCCGTACCGGGCAGTAGTGAGTTGGTGCGTCTCCCGTTTATCCCAAGAAGGGAATACCAAATCCCAATCCCGCAAGTCCGTCAGCAGGTCTCAGATCAAAGACATTATTTGACGCTGAGCTTCCTTGCAAAGCTCTTCTGGTGGTTCATTGGCTGCATTATCTGCCAACAAGTTGTCTTATTTCTCACTGGGATTTTTCTAACTCTGTTTTTCAGCCACTGGATCTTGTCCTCCCTTTCAAATAATTCATCTGCTTTAGATTTGAGATTTTCATGGGTTTTGCCCCGTTGCTCTTTCATAATGCCATCGCTGGGCCTGGAACAAAGCCGGTTTCACAAAGGCATTATCTCTGCATTACTGACCAGTACATCTTCTTTCATATTGCCTTGGAGTGGAGAACTGTTGACCTCTTTCTCAATAGCTTCTTCACTGCAGCCCCTTTGATATGCAAAGGAGTCGCTAATCAGTTCCAGAATCGGTGCGATGTGTTTGCATTTTAATCAAGAAGTGACTGTGTAGAAATAACCTCCTTGTAACCTGCTTATTGCCCATCTTAGGCTGCATTTGCTGCTTTTCCCTGGTGCGAAGAGGTCACCACTCCATTAACTGTAGGCTCTAAGGAAACTCCAGGAAAGCAAGACCTTGTTTTCCCGGCTGCCGGTGACCCTCAAGTCACCGCCGTGGCTGAAACGGTCCAGCCGGGTCCGCAGCTCTGGCGTGGAAGCGGTGGCACTGGCAAAGAAGGCAGGGCGCATCTCCTTCACACGGCAACAGAGCTGTTTATGGAGGAGTTTAATTTAGAACAACGTCTAGCTGTGAAAGTCGTAGCGTGAGAGCGAGACGCCGGCGTTAAAGGAGCTCTGCGGTCAAGCCACTGTTGTGCTGACAGCTGGGAACCCTGCTCTCCACCTGTTTGCGGGCTCTCAGGTGTTATCGCTGCTGCGAGAGCACACAGTGAGCCTGCGAGTCCATGCGGCCCTTCTGTCACCGTTCCTGAGATGGCACCACGAGGTGGGGAGAAGATGCGGCGTGTCCGTGCCCGGAATCATGCCGCTCTGCTCACGCTTTCCCCGCACCAGAGGCAGGCATTGGCCAACACCGGTGCCCAGCTGGCCGGACAGGAGAAACCATTTCTGCGTGGGGCTGCTCATGCCCTGCATGAAGAGGGGCAACTCTCTGAATTCTCTCAAGCTGACTGGAAGCCTTTGCCATTTGCTTCTCCAGTATTTTCACGCCTGCGCTCTTGTAACTTACCAGTCCTGACTTCATGGCTCTTCCCGTCACTTCATCCCTCGGGGTGCTTCCATGCAAACATCTGCTCCTGCTGTTTATTCTCAGCCAGAAGTTGCTCAGATGTTAGGTGATGAGAACAGAAGGTTTCCAGGCTGCTGCCCCGAAGCCCAGGGTTCCTACACGGGTGGGAGCGGTGGGTCTTCCCGCTGCAGAGCTGCTGCATGACGAGCTCTGGCTTCCCTGTGCTGGGGGCCAGGGACAGCTCTTCATCTTGGGGTGCAGCTCCACTCCCAGTGCAAGGATTGACAACCCTGCCTCAAATTCAGCCTTTGCACGACTGCGTCTTGGCCTTGTATCAAAGTGGTATCAGTATTAGTATCGCTGAATAATCACGCATTTACTTTTTGGCTCTTCGAGCGGTGTCAGCAGAGTATTTAAAACCTAAACCTGTGAATAAATGAACATTGATGAAGTGGTAGCTTCTCCAGCTGGCAGGAGGTTCAGAGCCTTGACATGGGCCAAGATCGGCTGTTGCGTCGCTGGCTGTTTTTCTGTCCCTTCAGGTGTCTGGGTGGGGGTTGAAGCAGCTTCTGCTGTATCTTGTTGTGGCGAGGATGTGCTCAAGTGTACTTGTTCTAAGTTTGTGATGTTTGGCTTTTCTCTGTTTCAGAGACTAGAACGGTGCGTGGGCATCGTGACTTCGCTAACCAACGGGCTGTCGGAGAGGGAAGCTAACGATGCCCTCAATGCTCACGTAAGTGTTATCTCATTGAGAGATGAGAAATCCTGCCTGGATGAAATAATTCATGGTATATTGTACCTGCACGGATCTCTGTCCGAGGGAGCGGACATGCAAGCTATTAGCAAGGCACAAAGAACAGGTAGATATGAAGAGGCTGGGGAATGGAACCTGCTGTGCTCTCATGGCTCTCAGCCTGTCAAGGATTCCCAGAGCTATTACAATTAAAAGACAGAACAACATCGCAGCTTTAATCCTTGTCGAGTCACCTGTTTGGAAGCCGACCTGCAGTGCAATTTCTTGCTGAAATCTGGCCAAGCGTGTCTCTCTCCCAGCATATATGCACGCACACAGGAGTCTGTCAGCATGTGCTGCTGGTGTTTGCGTTTCTCGTGTATTTTTGTACTCCTGCGCTGCTCGGATCAGCTTTTTTCCTGGCCTCCAAACAGCCAGACTCCAGACCACTGGAAACGGCTGGTTCAGCCTTTCTGTTGAGGGATGCAGCATTTATTTCTAACTCTGCATAGTCTTAAAATACTTGCCAGAAAGCTGCAGATGTTACCGTATAAGGAAAATTGTCGTGTGACATGTTAATGGGCTCTCAGACATGTTGGTTGCATTTTTTCCTCCTCAGAACACCTTGGGCTGTTGGAGTCAGTGGTACAGAGTTGCCTTCCCTTAACGGGAAAAGGTCGGCAAGCCAGGCTGAATTTCAGGGCTCTGAAGCTCTTGAAGTGCTTTCCCACTTGGATGAACAGGTTGTAGAAGAGCCTGGGCAGGCCCCCAGCCGCAGGACAGGGCTCAGGGATCTGCTGCTGTTCTTGTCTGGGGGTTTGTTGCCCCTCAGCAACAAGATATCCTGAAGTGGTCCAACTAAAACCACTGGAAAGCTCTCTGTACCGAGAGGTTTGCACCAGCATTAACTTTGCAAGGGGATACAAATGTTAGAGACGCCCTGTATGTTTTCTGTATGCCCTTGAGATCCTGGTTTGAATTCCTCGCGGGCTGCTGGGTGCTCCGTTGACCACCCGTTTGATGGGCTTGAGAGGGGTTTCCTTCCTCTGTTGCTTTACTGACCTTCCTCTAACATCCCATCTCACCTGCTCACCCATAGCACTTGCGTTTTTCTCTCTCAGATATGTAAAGGAACCCCCCAGCATGAGGAGATCTGCCTGGGTCTTTTCACTCTGGTCTTGACCGAACCTGCTCAGGCACAGAAGGTAAGGCATGCCTGTGCCCGTCGGTGAGTGTGGAAAGTTTGTCCACGAGAGATTTTGCTTTCCAGGCAGGCGGGGACTTGGAGCTGTGGAAGTTTTGGGTCTCGTGCAGGCGTCGGAAGGCGCCTGGCTGGAGCCCTCAGCGCTGAGCAGTGTTTATTGTAGCAGGGCAGTGACTTTGCTTGGACCGTTCCTGGTTTTGTTGCGTCCACGTGGCGCAGGGGCTGCAGCAGGGGAATGCAGATACTGCCACCAGGGAAGGGAGCTCAGCTGGGTTCTTTCACAGCCCTAGAATGAATTGTTTTTCGCTGTGGGAGGCCAGTACTGATTCTTCAAGAAACTGTAAGGCCTTTCCCAGTTTCTGCCTCGTCTTTGGAGGCCCGGAACGGATTTGCATGCTGGAAGCAAGACGTAGATGCCTACAGAAATAATCACCTAGGCTCTAGAGGAGGAACATATTCAATTCCTAGAGAAAATTGCTTTTTAGCAATCCACCTCTATTAATTTCACAGACCAGATTTAATTTTTAAATAACTCTTTTTAATGACGCTGTAAACTGTGATTTTAAAATTGTAGTTACTCGCCTACAGGAAGATGAATGTTTTGTGTTCTAAAGCTCTTGGATGTGGATTTGGCGCTGTTGCTACAAACTGGGGGCACTCAGGGAGGGAGTTGAAAATGATGTTTTGTTATAGAAACCAGACCTATTTGTAGCAGCTACAAGGAAAAACAAAAGCACAGTTGGAAGGGCTGTGCCTGGCGAGCGAGACCCGGGGGTCCTTGTTTGGATGCATTTCAGTTAACAGGTGTTGCACAGAATTTGAAAGGGTTGAAGTGGACTCTTGAAGTCGGCAGGGTCTGCCGCGAGCGCGGCTGAGTGGTGTGCCATTAGGGATGCTCTGTAAATCCTGGCGCTGCGCTGAACCGAAGGTGACTCATGCAATATTCTCTCTTGATTTAATCACTGCTATATGAGGGCAGAGCTCTCTCCAGCAAAGCAATAGATCCACATTAGCTCCCAGAACTCATAGCTGCCTTGGCATTGCTAGATGGGATGGTCCTTGTCAATGAAGGTACAGCTCCATTCCCCAGAAATCACCTCTTGAAAGCAAAACACGCTTCTCCTGGGAGTCTTTAGGCCTGACTGCTTACGGTGCTGGTGCGAGTCAGATTTCTCTTCGGTTAGATGGCTGTGTTTTGCTCTGTCTCCTTGTTGGCTTAAGGCCTTCCCA
Source organism: Fregata magnificens (assembly GCA_013389945.1). Lineage (NCBI taxonomy): Eukaryota > Metazoa > Chordata > Aves > Suliformes > Fregatidae > Fregata > Fregata magnificens. The sequence continues at coordinate 6,365 of WAAD01016716.1, forward strand.
AACCCTGACCGCAGAGTCCCCAGCCCTGCTGTCCTTAGGCTCTGGCCCGATTCTGCCTCGTGCACTGAGCACAAGACTTGTAAACCTGGAGAGGCTGAATCCAGCTGAGTCTCAGAGCACCGCTGAGCACATCCTTGTTTCCAAGACAGTGTGGGAGCCAAAGAGTATTTCTAGTTGCTGACTAGCAGCGCTCTACAGGACGGTCTTCCAAAGGGTGAACCTCCTCCACATCGGATAAAATGCTCTTCTCCCCTGTAGGATGTGGTGGACCACAGCTGGGATGCGGTGGGGAGTATCCAGCCACGGTTAACTGAGCATAAGATTCTTGGGGCAGGTGCTTCCGTACACTGGAAGCAAAGGTTGAGCGAGTCTGGCATGCCCTAGCTTTCCATCTGCACGGCACTCACTGGCCATCCCGCTGCGAGGGGCCAAGAGAAACCTGCCTGGCACGTTCCCCCTCTGTGGTCTCCTATGGCAAAGGGCAGCAAGGGGGTGAGCGGTCCGGCTCCCTTGCAGCCGAGCTGCTGACAGGCACCGCCACCATCTCTCTGAGATGGTAGGCTGGAGGCATGCTTTGCTGCTCATGGCCACGTTAATTAGAGGTGGCTGGTCCTCCTGCTCTTGTCAGATCTGCTCTTCAGAGGACGTTACTTTTCTTAGAGAGTAATTGGATCTGCCAGTCTGCTGGGCTCTGATGTCATTTGTTGCTGCCACCTGCCCTGTATCCAGACAGCAAGGACAGGAAGCCAGCCAGTGATTTTCTACCAGGCTTTGGGGGCCAGTTACTCCTTGCCTTTGCTCCCTGCCTATGAAGAGGGGTTAACACTTGTCTGACCGATAAGGCATCTTGCGAGACTCTCTCAAGAGCTCAGAAATCGTCACACAGAGGGCAGAGCTCCATTCATCCTCCAGCGAGAAGCCCATGGGTCCAGGACGCTCAGCACAGCCAGCCCCGGTCGTCTGCAATAACCATTCCCACATCTGATCACGGGTGAAGATTCGCAACCTCGGTGTCAGCACGGGAGCGTTGTGTCAGGGAGCATTGAACCCAGTGAGGCTGGTGCGGAAGTGGTACTGCTCTGAATCAAGCGTACCCCACAAGGCTTCACCATACTCTTGGGACCTGTTGTTTTGCCAAAAAAAAAAAAAAAAAAAAAAAAAAAAAAAAAAAAAAAAACAAAAAAAAAACAAAACAAAAGGATGTTGTAGCTGGCCATGTTTGCATTCAAGGGTATTTTAGTGCTTGTTGCCCTAGAAGCCGAGCAGGGGGTACAGCACGTGCTCCAGTCGCAGCACGCTAGCAGAGGCATCTCATGCCGTCTGCGTGATCATTTGGTATTTCTTCGGTGGATCTCTGTCCCCGGCATTTGGATCTGTCTTGTCTTGCATTGTGGCCTCGCTGTCCCCCACCTGCATCTGCTGGTGCATGGAGGGCAGGTGGAGGTACCCCCTCATCTTCCCGGAGAGGCTGTTTAAAACACATCTCCCTTCCTTTTTGGGAGGGGGCTTGAGCTGCCCCATCCCCTCGCTGATCGATTAAAGAAATGGTGGCACAGCTCTCTGCTTGCCACGGTGGAGGATGCTGAAGCACACGGGTTTCCTCCTCCCCCTTTGTTGCCTTGACACTCCAGCCAGGAGAGATTAGCTGTCCTAAACTTGTCCAGCTGTGAGGAGGAACACTTGACCGCCTTCAAATATCAAAGTGACGGCAACTGATCCATCAATTCTCCCTCCTCCGCTTGGCATCTCTTACTTTAATTAACACTCTGCACTGGGATCAGAGTGCACGGAGCCCTCCCCACAGATGAGCGCAGTGCTTCCCTGACATCTCCTCCGGCATCTGTCCACTGTGTGCCTCTTCTGCCCTGGTGCTGGGCAGGAGGGGACCTTGCTCCTCCACTCAGTGGCTGGTTTTTTTTTTTTTTTTGTTTCTTCTCCCCTCATTTAAAGCAAACATTCATCATTTGTTCCTTCCTGTTAATTAAACGGCCTGTGCGAGTGGCGGCTCCAATCTGCCGAGAGCAGGGAGGAGACGATGGATTGTTTGCAGCCTTGGCAATAATCAAGAAATTCAGGTTCTCTCCCCACCCCCAAGCTGCTGGAGCCCTGAAGATTTTCTCCAAGCACCTTCCTTTGGATTATTGCTACCATCCTCGTACCGGAGGCTGTTAGGCAGGGGTCCAGTCTGACCCATCTAAGCAACCGGTCGGTGACATGCCATACTGCCGTGACCCTGATAAAATGGGACTTGTTCTCTGGCCAGTTGTACTTTGGGCCAAGGATCAGCAACATTGTAGGTGCAGTCTGAGTTCTGGTTTTCTGCAGTGTTTGCTTATGGGATTTGGGGAAGTATGCAGTAAGCAAGGTGAAGAGCTGCCAAACTTCCCTAGGTAATAGGATTATGGTGTCCTTCCTCCTGGGACTTGAATAGTGAACCAGAAGTAAATCCCTCAGAGTATCTCTTCTAGCTGTTTGTTCTAGCCCTTCTCCGGAGGATGCTGCCAGAATCAGCCCAGCCAGTCGGGAACTAATCCACGCTGTCAGGGCTGTATCACAGGGCCTCTTGGTGGCTTTAAATGCAGATGTGGACACTACACCTCGCACAAGTCCGGCAGAAAACCAGAGCCTAGATGTTTCACCCAGAAAAGCATGAAATCTTTGAACACAGAAGCTACTGACCGCCAGGAAAAGCTACTAAGATGAAAAACGTTCGTCTCGTCGCTGCTCCTAAGGGTGCAGAAACGCACCTGCCTGTGAGAGGGAAGTGCCAGGGCCGATGGGTTGTCGTAATCCTGTCATCAAGCACAGGAGGTAGGACCCAGGCAGGGTAGGGACCTGACAACACCAGTGTTTTCCAAACGAAGTAAAAAGCTTCGTCTGAGTCTGGGCAGGCCACAGGGGAACTGGCATCCTGTGTGCTCCCTGGCCGGCTGTGTCCTGGACCAGCTTTATCCCCTGCATTTTGCCATCGGTGTGATGTATGTGTTTCTTTTTCAAAGCTGATGCAGCGGAGGGAGATGTTGTGCATTCCTGGCCAGGTAGTTGTCTGTGTGGAGACTTTGAGTCTGGCTCTGCTTTGTGGGTATTCATTTAGCATTTCAAAAGCAATTAAAGGCCCCAAAGAGTCTACACCTCTTGGATTCTGGTTTTTTGTTTGGGATTTTTTTTAAATTTTTTTTTTTTTTTTTTTTTTTTTTTTTTTACACAGTGCTATATGAAAAAGGGAGGGAGAAAGCCTGAGCACAGGGAGTCTAATCAAAGAGATCTTTTGAGGCCTCATTAACTCTCTAAAGGAGGATGCAGAGACCAGACCCCTGCTCTCTGGAATATCATGACATTTACTGGCACAAATTAACATTCATGCAGAACCACTTAGCAAATTACTTCCTAATCACCCTCCACCCCCTGCTGTCCTGACCAGAGGGGAAGGGAGAGCCAGCACCTTTGCTCTCTGGGCGGTGTTTTGTCTGGCTGCTGGTGGCAGACCAGAGTGGAGAAAGTCCTTCCTTTCCCTACGCTAGTTCTCTCTTCCTGTAGCAGAGCCCCACCAAATCTGCCCGTTTGGACCGCAGGCAGGATGTCTGGATTTCTAACCCAAAACAAGCCAACATGGTAGCATGGTTTTGAGCTGGACGGTCTCCAAATTCAGCTCTGTCTGACCTCGGAAGTCTTGTGTGAGCAGGAGCAGGCGGCATGGGAACAATCTGCCTCTGCTCCTGCAGCTCCGTGGAGCTCCCATGGTATTGAACCAGCATCACATCGTAGTGATGCCAAGTCCCGCAGGCATCTTCAGTGGGGTTCCAGTTGTCACTGGTGCCAGGAAGACTGGAGCAGTGGGGGGCTTAAGCGCTCTGGATGTGGCTGTTTAGTAACTGATCCTTCCTGAAGGACCGTTGTCTGTCTTCTCTCTAGTGTTGGTCTCTCCAGAGCTGTGGCAGGGTGCAGGGAAGGCTGGGATGAGGGGACAGGGACACCCAATAGTGTCTGTTCTGGAGTGAGAAACCTTTGGCTCCTGGGGCTAGATCCAGTGAATCCAGCTATCGATTTATAACACCCCAGAGGATTAACGGCTCTCCCTGCCTGACCCTGGGATGCTGATTCAGGTCACCCCATGGGAGTCTGCCTGCCTTGATGTTCTTTCCCTGAGATTCATTTATTTGCTGTTATCTGGTCAGGTTTGATAAAGCCATTGTATGTTTTCCGTTATGGTCCTTCATCTGTAACCATCTCCCACTCTTATTCTCTGCTGCAGTGCTACCGGGACTTGGCACTGGTGAGCCGAGATGGCATGAACATTGTTCTCAACAAGATCAACCATATTCTCATGGAGAAGTACTTGAAGCTGCAGGACACCTGTCGGACCCAGGTGAGGAGAAAGTCTTCTCCCCAGAATCGCTCCTTTGACACCAACTAGGCAGAGGATGAGCAGAGGGCGTTTGAATAGCAATGGCTTGGGGGGCAGTCGGCACCGGTGGAGCTCCTTTGCTCCATGTTAAGGACTCGCCTTTGGAAGGGAAACGTGGCAGCTTTCGCCAGCTGAGGCAGCCACGGTGTCGGGGAGAGGTGCTGGGCTGGGGGGGGTCTGTGGCAAAAGCTGCAGTGATCTCTCCCTCTGCCCAGCTGGTGTGGTTGCTGCGGGAGCTGGTGAAGAGCGGGGTGCTCGGTGCGGATGGTGTCTGCATGACCTTCATGAAGCAGATTGCAGGTGAGTTGTACCACAGGAGCGAGGTGACCACTGCCTGCATCCCCTCTGCTCGTGCCAGCAGGCTGGGCACTGTTGGTGGCATACCAGGGCTGACTTGTGGTGTGCTGCACTTCGCGTCAGAGCCAGAGCCTGTGCTGCCGTGCAGCTGGCTCCGGACAGGCTTCCCAAGTGTCTCTGTACCCAGCTGACAGGCAGGAGCAGGGCTCACGGGCAGGCACCAAGCCTGCCCCAACCTGTCTGGTGAGGAAATCTCTCCAGGATGGATGGAGCAGAGGATAAGCCTTCAAGAGCCTGTTGCTCCCAACAGCCTCTACGAGGGATGAATCACAGAGAGAGCCAGGAGGCTTCTGGCAAATGCTGGAAGAGCCAGGAAGAGTATTCGTTCCTGTTGCTGCCAGTTTTTGCCCTGTAACCCTGCGCAAGAGCACCAGGATCATCCTTAGTCCCTGCTCTGACCTCTGGGACGGCAAGAGCCATGCATGCAGCTCCTCTGTAACTCATCAGAGACGTAGGAGGCTGCTTCACCCCATGTGAAGTCAGTAGCTCCTCCAGGGAGCTGGCCGTATGGTAGCCTGTAGTGTGTTCCCCCCAGCCCTCGGTGTAAGCACCCCACAGCCGTGCACACATACACGCGCACACATGCACACGCCTTTCCGGATTCACAGGAACGGTGCCTCTTCCGTGTTCTCTACTCGGTGCTGGTGCTGGCCGCTGACGTCCATGAAGGAGGAATTAATGTCCCACCGTAAAACCTGACATTGTGGTTTTTATTGTACACGCCTGTGACACGGGGCTGGGCAGCCTGGATTGGAAATTGCCATGTCTGCTCTTCAGGGGAGGAAGAACGGAGAGGGAGGGGACAGAGTCCTGAGTGTGAGCCAAGCTGCCCTGGCCCTGTTGTCACAGTGTAAACACAGAACATTTTAAAAACCACTGGTGAAGGCATCCCTTGTTTCCCCTCGGTTGCACCTCCCCATTCAGGGCCCCTTCTGTTCTGGAAGGACGCACTGTCTCACTTCTCACCGCTTTTACGATGCCTTAATTGTTATGATCCCATTGTTTTGGCTTGCCTGCTTTAGGCGTTTTCTGTGCCCCTGCGAGCAGAAGTCCAGCTCTGCTCCCAGCAGTGTTAGCCAAAGGCTCCAGCTTCATGCTGACGGCCCATGCCGAGGGCGTGAGACAGGACTTTGACACCTGGCCTTTTTTTGAGAGTTTGGGCATTCTTTGCAGATGCTGTTTCTCCTTTGTAGGCTCAGCAGCTGCAGATGTTTTCTCTTTTCCAGCTACTGAATCTCATCCCTTTCTGGCTTCTTCTTTGCTTTCCAGAAGAATAATTATGACTCCATATTATCACAGTTCTTTTGCAAGAATACTGTTGCAGCAAAGACCCCCTTGATCCCTTTGCACTTGTGTGTAGAAATGTGCTGTATCTAGGAACAGCCAGCACGTGTGGCAGGCAGGAGTGTGCGCTCCAGATAGGGAGCGAACTCCTTAATTAGCTTTGCCTTAGTGGGGACGCAGGGACCGAAGCAGTTGGTGGTTCAGTTGAGTCTGGCAACAGAACCGCACCCCTTTGTCTGACTGGCTTTTCTCTTTGCTGTTGCTCTTTCGCTTTCAGGTGGGGATGTGACAGCGAAGAATATCTGGCTGGCTGAGAACGTCCTGGAGATACTGACTGAGCAAAGGTACGGCTGGTCGGGAGGCGCTGGCGAAGGCTGGTGCAGTCTGAAGAAAGCAGTGGCCAGGCATGAAGCAAGGGAGAGCACTCCTCGTCTGCCTGCTGAGAGGGTGGTTGTCCTGCTCAGTGCAAGAGAGGCAGATTTCGGGGCGGTGTGTTTGCGGTGACAGCCTGCGTGGGAGCGTGTTGATGGGGTTTCCTGCGCAAAAGACCTCTGCGTTCCCTTACTGTGTTACCAAGCATATTTTCAAGCCATGGCACGAATTTCTAGCTCTCGGAGCCCTCTTGCTGCAGGTTGTGTGTGGGCGAGTGTCCTGAAGTCCCTCCGTTAGCAAACCTCCTCTGCAGGGTTTGGAGAGGGGCTGCGCATCACGACAAATAAGATGGGCTGCACAGACTGATACTTCTTCCTGAGCCGCGTGTGAGGACACGGCTATTCCCTAAGGTGCGGCACTCGGTAGGTGGTCAGCCCGCCCTCTGGGCAGTGGGGTGGCATCGCCTCGTGTGGCTGAGGAGCACGCGTGGCTCCAGAGCAGCATCCCAGGAATATTTTCTTCCTGAGTTTCCCGAGCTGTGGGGGAGGTGTTCCTTTTGGAGGAGTAGGACACAGTTAATTGCCCAAAAAGTTTCCTGTGTTTAAACAGCTCCTGCTTCATCAGGGCTGCAACTTTAATTTGTTGTGGACAGGCCATCTGGGAAGTATTGTCCTATGGGCTCAGCATTGTCCTTTGTTGGCAAAGCAGCCACTAATTGATGATAAGCAGAATTCCTAACTGCAGCCTTTGGCTGGGCAGAGTCATTATTTTTAAATAGCCTATAGCTTTTCACCGAGCGCTGTCTATAATAGCAGCGATTCTCCTAAAATTGCTTATTACTGCGGTTAACAATCAAGTTGTTAAAGCATTTATTTGGCCGCAGCTAACAGATTTTTATTCCGGGAATAGCTGTGCGGGTGTGTGCTGCTGTGAGTGCCATCTAGTGCCCCACCGTGCCGGGGGAGGAGAGACCCTCTGACATCATCTGGGCTTGGCTGACCTTCGGTTCTTTGCCGTATTGCCTCAGCTGCCTTTGTGCTAAGCTCAACTCTTCTGTTCCCAACCGTATTTAAGACCCTACCAGCTCTTGATGTGGTCTTTCCGTGTGCTGGTGCTACTCGCCGCTGCCACCCCATGCCTTGGAGCATCCCGGAAGTGCTCCTTATCTTGCCAAAGCACGTTGCAGCTCTTGTCTTGCAAACAAATAACTGCAAACAGCTGGACTGCAGGAGAAATAGCAGCTTCTCAGTGGTGATCCAAAGCCACACCTGGCCGCAGGTCTGCAGGAGAAAGCCCTGTGCACTAAATAACAGCTGAGCTTTGTCGCTTGAGGAGAGGAGTTTGTCAGAGGAGCGGATGTGAGAGGAAAAGGCTTGGCCCCTGTTGAAGGTATTGGTGGAGTGTCAATGATACGTACTGTAGCAGCACAGAAACTGTCTGAGCACGAGGAGAGCTGAGGATTGGTAGTGAGCCCAAGGGAGAACCTGCAGCTCTTTGCTGGGATTTATGTGCTTTGATTAGGGGAAAGCCAGAGCTTTAATTAAAGCCACGCATGTGAAGATCTGATGCCACATTCAGAGTGTTGAGTGCTTGGTTTAATTAAAAACAGCTACAGCAAAGCTCCTTCTCAAGCACTGCCCGCCTCAGAGAGGAGGCAAGTCTGCTACCTCTCAAAAGCTGGGTGTTAATTTAGCTTCTTGCTGCTAATGGCGGCACGAGCGCGATGCTTCCTCCAAGTGTTTTCATTTTCTCTGCCTGTCGGATGGGTGAATCCTGTGGCTGTGGGTGGCTTTTGCCCCGCTTTGACAGCATTTTTATTTTCTGCACAGCCCTTGCTGGGAAAAGGGGAAGATGCTGACCTGCCAGCCCCCTGGGATCCCGAACTTAATTACTCCCCCATCCTCCCTAACATAACCTCTGCTCAGTGCCGTGTGCCGCCAGGCCAGCCCGCCCAGCCAACTAATTAACCTGCTCCTAGCATCCAGCTAGATGCTGGGAGAAGAGCCTGGGAAAACAAACACTTGTCACATCTTCCCAGGTTCCACCTCAGTGATTTAGGCAGCTGACTCATTTGCCGCTGGGCTGGTGTCTCTTCAGGTGGCCGTGGCGTTACAGCTGCTGCACGCAGCAGTGGCACATCCACGGGGCTTCTGATTTACAGCATGCTGAGCCAGGGGATGCTGTGGGTGATCAATCATGCTGGAGGCACCGAGCCGGCCTGGCCCCTTTTTGGCATCCAGCGCAAATAACCAAGCTGACGAGGTCCTTTTTATGGACCGAGAATATTTATTGTTGCGCTTAGATAAGGGAGGTTGAGAACGCGGCACACCCAGCAGACAGGACACTGCCACATGGAGCAGGCAGGGCAGCACAGGCAGGAGACAGCGGCGGAGCAGCCAATGGAAACGCTTTGCTGCTGGGCTCTGCTGCTCCGAGGAAGCGGGCTGACCACCTGCCCACGCTCAGGACGCGAAGCCAGTTGGTTGAGAAATAAATCTGCTTCCAGAAAGCCAGTCCTAGGTATAGAGCCTCTGTGCTGACCAGAGCACTGCTTGCCCCTGTCCTTCCCTGACGTAGGACAGATTCCTGCTGTGCCCGCGATGGGGCTGCGATGTCTCTCCCACCGCAGACCCTCTCTGTACAGCTAGATCTGCCCTCTCACAGATCTCCCTAGTATTTGATCTTAAGCATATCTGGTTTTCCCCAGTTCTTGCCATTCGGTGCTGCCAGCTCCCCGGTAGTCATGACTGCTCTTTTCCTTCTGCCCCACACACCATTGCCTGGTCAAGCCGGGGCAGGGGCAGCTCTTCTTCTGCTCCCAGTGCTGCGGGAGCTGCTTCCTAGCCCAGCACAGGGCTCGAGAGCTGCCGTATCTCATTAACAGCTGCCCTGTGTGACCCGCTGCTCAGGATGCCACCGATTGTGCTGGATTAATCCACTTGGTACTGGCAGACTGGCGGCAGGGGACAATGAAAACACCTCTTGCCCGGCTGTGCGTGAGAGCATTTGGGGCCTGATCGTATGGGAAGGTCCTTTGTAGCCTGTCCTGGTGCATTGTCTCTTGCTCGGTGCTGTTCTGGCTGTGGAGATCAGTAAAGAGGCTCCTGTGGCGGTTGGTGTTAGCATCAAGGTTGAGTCTATTTGTGGGGCAGCTGCTCCCTCCACTTGCTCCTGAGCACTTTACTGCTTGCAGTTGCAAATACCTTAGATTGTTGTGGCAGTGAACATCTCTGTGGCCCTGGAAATCTACCCAGCGCTTCACGTAAGCACGTCTGCCACCCTGCCAGAGAGCTTGGGGTGCGAGCACCCAGACTGTAGACTGTGATGGAACTGTCCTGGGGGAGGAAGAGGTGGACCAAAGCGTAGCAAGCACCTGGTACAGAGCAGGGAATGGTCCACGGATGAACATTCTCTAGGTTGGCACAACAGGCTGGAGTCCCTGCCCTTGCTGTTTCCTTTGTGCCTCAGTTTCCTCTGTCCGGCGTCTCCATGTTGATATCACTTCTGGCTGTGGTTCCCTCGCGGAGGCGGCTGAAGGGGTTTCTTTTTTTTTTCCTTCCTTTACAGAGAGTGGGTACTGAAAAGCAGCCTCTTGATAGCCATGGCGGTGTACACATACCTACGGCTCATCGTGGACCATCACGGCACATCTCAGCTCCAGGTTCTTCGTCAAAAGGAGGTGGATTTCTGCATCTCCCTCCTCCGTGAACGGGTGAGCAAATCAGGGAGCTCAGGGGATGGCTGGGAAGAGAGACCTGCCTCTCTGGGGTGTCTGTGTCTGCGCGTGGTGGCATTGCCTGTGTTCCTCGTGCAGCTGGAAGTGTGAGACGTGCTGGTTCCTCAGAGTCACCCTCCAGCTTGCACCATGCAGGCAGTGGTATGTGGTTCATTCTCAGTGCAGGCTGTGAATGGCTTTTGAACCCATTTACCCCAGCTATCCCGCCAGACTCCAGGCTGCAGAGAGGGGGAGAGCAGCTGTTTTGATGGGGCTGCCTCATTTCAGTCTCTTTTATTCAGGCCACAAGAGTTGAAACCATTCTCTTTCTGCTCCTGTGGCACCTCAGTGCTTGTGGCTGACTGTAGCTGCAAGAACATCAGTTCCTCCCTTAGGGAGGCAGCCAGTGTCTTTGCAGGCTTAGAGGGAACACGATAGCCAGCCCCAGGCCACTCTTTGGTCCATATCGTGCAGGAGAAGCCACCAAAGCTAGATGTAGGCAGAAATCCTTGCATTTGGCATCCTAGCCCTACGGGACGTGATGGCTCTGCAGCTCCCTGCCTGCTGCCCACTCTCCCCTTCCTCCTTGCTGGGTGGGAAGGACCAAGTGTCAAGTCGTAGCTTCAGAGACTGGCCGTAGTCCTGGAGAGAAAATGTCAGATTTATGGGCTGATTGTTTGCTTTACAAGAGAGAGAACATTCTAAAATAGCTGCTGACCTTCCCGCCTGTCACCCTGCCTCTCAGAACCTGCTAGCTTCAAAAGAGGGGCAGGCTGCCAGGGGCAGGAGTGTAGATATTGTGCAAAGAGTGAATCATCTGGAGCCGGCGGTAAGGTTGAAGGACTGACCATTCCTCCCTTCCCCTCCTCCTGCCCCCCAGTGCCTTCTCCCTTCCCCCTGCTCAGGAGCAGGTAAATAGTAAATGAGATTTTTCCTCTCCTTTCCCCAGTTCATGGACTGCTTCATGATCGGCCGCGACCTTGTGCGGCTGCTGCAAAACGTTGCAAGGATACCCGAGTTTGAGCAGCTCTGGAAGGACATCATCCACAACCCGCAGGTCCTCAGCACGCAGTTCACAGGTAGGCAGGGCTGGGGCCAAAGAGGCGGCCAGCTCCGTCCTGCCCTGCCCACACGCAGGGAGAGCCTCTGCCAGAGCCCCGCTAGCCACAGGCAACCCCCTCCTGCCTTTGCACACCCTTGCGGCAAGGCTGCCATGACTGTTGGCCCATTCCAGGGTGAGTTGGAGCAAAAATCCTGCACAGCAGCTGTTTTTCACTCTGCACACCCCATCTGGCCCAGGTCTTGGGACTGTGCTAGAGCGGACAGGCTCTACTACAGCCCTACTAAAGCAAAACTCATTGGGTGTGTGTGTTCCTTCCAGATGCTCTCTTAGAAGAGAGCATGCAGAGAGCGCTATAATTACACCGTGTGATCCCACCTCCATCAGCGTCGAGGCCTACGTGGCTGCTTCCAGAGCCTCTCTCATCACTAACTAGCAGAAGATGCCTCCAAAAGCAGCTTTCTGCTGGCTGCAGGGAGTTTAGGAATAGGGGCAGGACCTGGACCAGTCTCCCATGGTCAGCTCCAGTGCTTGGCAGCTTTTGCCATTTTTTTAAATGCTGCAGAGGCCTTGCAGGTGTCTGGGCTTTAAACCATCCTGAAAAACAGATACTTCAGGCAGCTGTGATGACAGATCATGAGAATGCGTCTGAGCCACGACAAGGGTCATTAAATTGTATTGCTTGTTGTGGGCTTAACACTTCTGTAATTGTAGTTGTTGCTTTCTTTTAATTAAGCTGAGATGAAGTTGGAGCCCAAAGATATAAAGTCTCTGAGTCCTTCAGACTCTCCAGGAAAGAGCCTGATGAAGCTCCATAGCTCTAAAGTCCAGAAGGTGCAGCAACTGACACTTTCTAAACGGGATTTTATTTCTCCCAGTAGCCTTGCACACTTGGTGTGCCGAACACTCAGCTGTGGAACTCTCTTCACAGTCTGGGTCAGAATAGACATGATGGACAGAGTGTTATATTTACCATTTTTATTGGTATAAATTATTCACTTCTCTAGGGGCTGTCACATCGTTATCTGTCTGCAGCAATTCTAGTGAGTCTTCGGAAATGGGGCTTTAAAATGTTCTCCCCCCACCCCCAGTGCCTGCTCTCCTCTCAGGGGCCGTGTTAACTTTAAAGATCTCAGATTATGCTCAGGGAAACTCACAGTACATCATTTGATTAAATGCTCCTTGAGGTCTGTGATCTCTGGCTTCTCCATCTCCAGAACCTGTCTCCCATCATTGCTGGTCTCTGCTGAGACTTGCCAGCCGAATGGCCGCGGTGACCCGGTTCCCCTCTCTGGGTTATCAGAGTTAGCCTGTGGGGCTTGCGGAGGCAGAGTCTTAGCCCTACACCTGAGGAAGGCTCACGTTCCACATTTCCAGGGCTCGGCCCTGCCTCTTCCTGCAGCTGTACATTCACTAGAAGCATTTCTTAGCTCTATCTGGATTTTCCCAGCTGAGTGCTGAGCTTTTGTGTCCATGCTTGGAGTGTCCTGGGGCAGCCAACAAATGTCCCTCTAGCTTCACTTGCTTCCCACACCGGTAGGGGCAGCTGGTCAGTGTTATTTCCTGGTTTGCTGCCAGTTTTAGCCAAATGACCCAGCAAAATGATACCTACATCAGGCCTAACATCAGTGCTCCTGACTCATTCTCTTCTGACAACTAGCAAACTCCCCGTGGGTTTTGCCCTTTCTCCTCTGGTTCCCTTTTTCTTCTGTTTGACACCACAACCAGTGGCCCATGGCATTGCCTGATGGTTCGTAGAGGTGAGACGACACCTGGGTAAGTGCACGCACACACGAGCGTGTTTCTCCTTGCCGTTTCAGCTGTAAAGTGCTGGAGCAGGCAGAGTTCACGCGCGTCCCCAGGGGACACCCCAGCGCAGGCAGCTGGGCAGCTCTCGGGGCAGCAGGGAGAGGTGGGCTGTGTCTGGCAGTGCACCAGGAGCCCGGTCTGGCTGGGTTTGTCACTCCTCTCAGTCCCGCAGAGGACCCCGCAGTTGGCTCTGGGGGCCAGATGGGAGGACTCCAAGCAGAAGGTGATCTGTCCAGGGGTGCCCTCATTTGTACTTGCTTGCATGGAGCCTGGAAGGTCCCCTCCCCAAAATAATTTCCCCTGCAGTTGGTCATAAGACTACTTCTTTGGCCTCTTGCCTGCTGTTGAGAGCCTGTAATAATTGCTCTGCAAGGTGGCTATTATCTCTAGCAGCTGCCGGTCCATGTGCTCTCGGGTTTGTATCACTCTAACCTCTGATCTGAGTCAGTCTTGCTGAGCTCCACGCTCCTGCAACCAGGGCCAGAGCTCAGCAGCACCAAGCACAAGGGAAAACCGCAGCAGGGGGTGGCTCTGGGTGCAGGACCCATCCCTCCCTCTGAGCAGCTGGGAGCTCTTAACAAGCAAGGTGCTTTTGTGGCTCTCTTTCCCTGATGCGCAGCTCGCTCCACCCTTTCTCTGAGCTCTGCAGGAGCTGGCATCTGTTCTTTCTGCTTTGAAGCTTCCCTCCTCCAGCCGTCCCCCAGATGTGACCCTCTGGCTGCACAGCAGAAGGACAACTTCCAAAACAGCAAGAGAGTGAAGCGCACCTTGTGTGCGCAGCGTCCCTGGCGCCTGCCTGTCTGCGTCAGAGCTGGCTGCCCTGTAAATCCTTCAGGTCTTGTCAAGCAGCAGCAAAGCCTCTCTGCTCAGGTTATAAATTCCTCCTCTCGCAGCTGTCTGGGAACAAGAGCGGCTTTTGCAACCTCCCCTTCTCCTTCCCATCCTCTGTTCTCTACATGCGTGTGCACACACAAGTTTTCTCCTATGTCTGATCTTCGTTGTCACATCTGGGTACCTTTACTCCAGGGGAGGAATTGGGCTTACATGCTGGCACAGCTCAGGATGGGTGCTCTCTATGCCAGCCCTGCTTTTTGGTGCCCAGGCCGAGGGGTGGGAGATGGGGAATGTGCTCTGTTGGTTATGGCTTGGGACTTGGCATCTGGACTTTCTCATTTGTCCTCCAGATCTTGTCCCTGCCACGCTGCGCATCCTCCCTCCCTTTATCCAGGCTTTCCTTCCTGGCGTCCTCATTAGTGATCTCTGACAAAAGCTTGCTCTAGACAGGAGATGTTTTAGGAGACCTTTTCCAGCCAAAATCTTGATCCCTTTCCGCTGCCTGTAGCCTTGGGGAAATGGAGCTTAATGCTCCAAACTCAGGTCCTGCAGATGTTGGTCGATCCCTGCCCAGATCCCGTTCATGCCGTGCTGTCCATGGGGCTGTGCGAGCGCAGACTGACCTCTCTGTCTCTCCCCAGGTGTCCTGCAGCTCCTCCAGTCGAGGACTTCTCGCAAATTCCTGGCATGTCGCCTCACTCCCGACATGGAAACCAAGCTGCTCTTCATGACCTCACGGGTAACTCCCTCATGCTTGCCGGGTGTCCTGTGCCAGTGTGGGGGAGGAGGGCACTCGTCCCTGCCCGATCCACAGTGCACCAGTCCCGTTCCCACGCTGGCACTGGGCACAGGGAGGGGGGGCAGAGCACCGGTCTGGGCAAAGGGCAGAGCTTTACTGGTGTATTTGTTGCTTCTGGCATCTAATGGCGACAGGATGAGGAGAGGCTGCGCAGCAGGAGCTGATGTAGATGGGCCTGAGACATCCCTGGTATTCATTAAAAGGCACAAAACAGCTTTGCAAGGGAACATTGCTCCTGGCTGGCCGCTTTCCAAGGCAAGCGCTTTCTCTGAATGGCTGCGATGCGGTGGGTTATCGGAGCTCAGACAACAGCAGCCGTATTCAAGAGAGGCCAGGAGCTGCACAGTGACAGCACCGGGGTTAACTGTTATCTGTGTTCACACACCAGGCAGAGCTCGCTTCCCCCTCGTTCTGTCTCTGGCCCAGCCGCTCGCTGGCTGAGACTGCTCGCAGGGGCTGTGCTGTGCCGCACACGCGGGGCGTGTGGTCCCGTCTGCTCAGCTGGAGGCAGGCCCTGCATGAGAACGCTGCACAATGGCCTTTTTGCTTCCTCGGTCTCTCTGAAGACGCTGCCAGAATGGGGCTGATGGGGAGCAGGGCATGAAGCAGAGTTTGCTGAAAGAGGCAGCTTAGAGGATGGCAGGCCGTGGTTCTAGCAGCCTTTCCCCGAGCCTTGAGCAAAACCCGTGTCTTTCCCTTTCCCTCCAGGTCCGGTTCGGCCAGCAGAAGCGGTACCAGGACTGGTTTCAGCGGCAGTACCTGTCCACCCCAGACAGCCAGTCGCTGCGCTGCGACCTCATACGCTACATCTGTGGTGTGGTCCACCCATCCAACGAAGTGCTCAGCTCTGACATTCTCCCGCGCTGGGCCATCATTGGGTGGCTGCTCACCACCTGCACGGTGAGTTGCAAGGGCCAGACCCGAAAGCGAGTCACGTAACTGCCTGGGATTTCTTCCCTTGCAGGGAATGGGGTAACCTGCTGATGCTGGAAGCTGTCAGGGAGGTTGGGATTAGGTATTTGCTGGCTGGGCTGAAGGAGGGAGTTGCAGAGCAGTGGTTAGGACATCAGCCTGCTGTGCTCTGGATTTTAGTCCTGGCTCTGCTGCACATTGGATCGTTTGGGATCTGCCTTCCCAGCATAAACTTCACCTTCTCACTTCCAGCTTGTCATGCCCTTTGTTTCTGCTTTATGTTTACGGCCCGTCTACAATGTGTGGGTCCTCCCCTGTCCCAGTGGGGTGCGAGAGCGCATCCAATGAGATGCCTCGTTACAGCCTCATTGGCTTCCACTCTCTCTGCTCAGCCTGTCGTCCCTTGTCCCACCCAGGACTGCAGTCTGCAGCACTTGTCAAACAGAGCGGAAGCTGCCGAGGATATGGCTGTTGCTGTGCCCACGGAAGCGTAGCAGATAACGCCAAGGGATGTGCGGTGCCCAAGTATAAACGATTCAGGGTTGTAGCCAGGCTGTGCTTTGCAGAGCACATGGCTTGTATCTCCCAGTCTTGGGGCTGCCTTGGCCTCTGCCGCTGTGCGTTCTGCCCTGGCTGGAGCTGCTTTCAAAGCAGGCAGGTTTGCTCAAGAGTTTCCCGCCCTCTCTGAAGACTCACTCCTGTGCAGCAGCAGCAGGAACCCAAGGGGTTTTGCCAGCTCTGCCGTATCCTGCTGGTGGGAAGAGCATTGCCAGCCCCCGCCTCGCAGCAGCAGGGCCCGGCACGTCAGGCGTGCAGAGGGGACGGGGGTTCAGCACTGTATTCATCAGATAATTTGTATTTTTTTTTTTTTCTCTAGTCCAACGTTGCTGCTTCAAATGCCAAACTGGCCCTATTCTATGACTGGCTCTTCTTCAACCCTGAGAAGGACAGCATCATGAATATAGGTACTCCACGGGGAGTCTTTCTCTGAATGGGCAAGGGTCGAAGAAGGGGTTAGTGCTTTCCAGAGCTGGTAGAGGTAGGGGGATCTGGTGGGGAAAGGCCAAAAGATTGTCCCCAAAGAGCATCAGTTCCCTCCCCTGCCCTGAACTCCTGGGATTTGCTGGCTTGCAGGAGAGCTGCTTTGATGGAGCCACTTTTAATTGTGGCTTTCCTATCTCTGCTAGCAGCAAGCATCTTCCTCGAGGTCAGTGGCTGGCCCCAGAGCATCTCTCTGTGTGGGCAGGCAGGCTGCCTGACTGCAGGGCTGTCTCAGGGCTTAGGGCACATGAGCAAGGACTGATACAGCCGGGGGCATTGCTGGGAGCTTCTGCCTGCAGGGAAGTTGGTTCTGGCCATTGTTTGAAGCCTAAGTGTTATTTAGGAGCTGGACGAGGGAAAGGGTGTGTACAAGCCAAGAGAAGGGGGTTCCTGCTGCACCCCAGGGGCAGAAGGCTGGGTCTGTAGGAACGGGGGGGCGCAGGGGGTATGGGCATCTCTGGGGCTGTCAGCACAGGGCTCCCTGCTCTCTCCTTCCAGAGCCTGCCATTCTGGTGATGCATCACTCCATGAAGCCTCACCCTGCCATCACCGCCACGCTGCTGGATTTCATGTGCCGGGTGAGCTGCCCCTCGCTATGCAGGGAATTGCCTGGCTTGCCAAATGAGTTGCATGATGGGGGTTGAGTGATAAGGGCTGTGGAAGCAACTGCTGGGGTCTGCGCAGTCCCTCTGCCACCAGTGGGACAGAAGGAGTCCTCAGGAGTGTCAACAGAGGACAGTGTAGAGGGAAACAGCCGTGCTTTCATCTGCTTACACCAGCCAGCTGTGCAGAGGTCACAGTCCAAAGAGAGCTGGTCACTGTGTCAGCCTTGGGGGCTTGTTTTAGCCTCGTACGCTTGTCTGTGGTGCAGAAGAGTGGAAGTGCGCTGGCCGGGAGGTGCTCCCTTAGGGACTGCAGCCGGGCCCTTCAGCTGTGCTCTCCTCTGAGCACTCCCCACCACCCATCGCTGGCGCAGCAGCGTGTTGGTGTAGGTCAGTGCTTTTCCTTCTCTGCCAAGACAGAAGCTGGGAGCGGTCAAGTGGTGAGCTGCACAGCCTGCTCCCTGCGGGCCACCTCTTGCTCTGTGCTGACCATGGTAACGCAGGCTCAGGCATCTGTCTTCACTCCCCAGAGAGTTTTGGGGCAAAGGCCCGTTGCCTCTCCATCCCGCAGGAAGGGAATTTCATGAATCCCTAGAGCCAGTGATACTGGAGCAGCAAAATAGTGTCATCTCACTGCCCAGTCTTCAGAGCCAAAAAAACCTGCAAAAAAAAAACCAAAACAAAAAAGCTGTTCCTTTTTCTCTTTTTTTTCCGCATTCCTCAGTGCATCATCTGGTCTGTTCTGCCCTAAGCCTCTTGATTGCGAAATAGCCTGCAGAGTAGCTCGGTATCTGCTGGCAGCCCTTTTAACCTCCCCTTACCTATGCTAAATTAAGGAGGGATTTTCTCCTTGCTGATCTGCCAAGAGCACAGTCAGGCACACTGCTGCGGACACTCAGCCAAATTATTCGCCTCTTAAAACCAGCCACCAGAGGCTTTGGTGAGTCCTCGTGGTCTCTTGATAAATCCAGGGCCGTTCCTGGAGGTTGGAGCATTGGGCCCATGTGTCATGCATTAATGGGAATGCCACCGTGGGAACACATGTAGGGCTTCCCAGTTGCAAATAAATCCTTCCAGAATGATGAACGTTAGTAGGAAAAAGGCTTCTGAATTGTACCCTTTAGTACCTAATGAAATGCTTGGCCCAGTGTCATTCCCTGAGGGCAAACAGAATTTCACTGCAGCAGAGGACGCGTCAGACCCATCATCTCCCTTTCAAAGGACAGCCCTCCTTGGGCAGGGAGCAGAGCTGGTCCTGCCCCTCAGTCCTGTGAGAAGCAGTGCCAAGAGTTGCCTGTTCCGGTAATTTGGTCCCAGGGAGGGCTGATGGTGTTTCTTGGCAGTGGGGTCTTTCCGTGGCATGAGTGCTGGAAGAGCTGTGAGTTGCATCACTTTCCTCCCTCACGCCCAGCACACTCTGTGTGCTCCCATCCCTGGGCTGCCCGAGTCCAAAAGCAGCTGCTGGCTTCTGGCAGAGGAGCTAGGTGGAAGGTTCCTGGGATGACCCGGATTTCAGGGAGGAGTCCTCTTACTCCCTCCAGAAGCAAACGACTGTTTGTTCAGGGTGCCCTTCTCATATTCCCCCCGGCTCCTGCAGTGGTTGCTGCTGCTTGGAGCCTGGCCCTGGCAAGCCCCAGGGCTTCTCACAGCTCGCAATGCAGCATCTGTGTGTTTTTCTCATCCTTGGGAGATGCACTGGCTGGCCCTCTGGGCTAGCAAAGCCAGAGGCATGGGCTGGTCCTCCTTCTATCCACCATCCCTGAGATGCTAGACTCGGAGTGCTCTCCTGCTGCCTCTCTTGGTCAAGAGCTGCTGGGATGTGGTGCCTGAGTCGAGGGTGACCCAAGAAGCTGACTGATGGGCTTAGGTAGTCCTGGCTGTGTCCTGCCAGCTGACACAGGCCCGACGGTAGGCAGAAGGGTTCATGGCGCTAACGTCGTCGTTCTCCTGTTTTCAGATCATTCCCAACTTCTACCCCCCACTGGAGGCTCACGTCCGGCAAGGCGTGTTCAACTCTCTCACCCACATTGTGGAGAAGCGAGTCCTTGCGTAAGACAGCCCTGAATTTTACTACATTTATACAACTGCTGTGCACCAGTTTTCCTGGGTCTCACCAGCCTAGTCAAAACGACCTCCAGGCTCTGTAAGAGCTGCAGAGGGCATTTGTATTGTGTACGAACCATGGAAGAAGCCATAGTTGTGTCTTTATGGTGCTGAGGCTTGTCCTGAGAGCTGTTCCTTGAAGCAAGGGAATGAGTGGGTTAAAAAAGCTATAGCCACTCCGCTTCAGATGAATAGAAATGTCCCCAGCCCTTTCTGGTCCCCGAGCTGAATGGAGCATCCTTGCTCATGGTGCTCCAGCCTGCAGACAGCTCCTGCATCAGCCAGGTTCCCCTCCCAGGAGGCAAGACCTCTTCTCCCCTTCCCACACGCCTTCTGGTGACACAGGTCCCGTTGGTGGCAAAGTGAGGGAACCCCAGCTGAGCTGCAGGAAGGAAGGTGGGACCTCGTAGCTTGTGGTCCGTAACACAAACCAAAGCCCTGACGTAAGGGAGGAGATCCCCTTGCATGTCCACCGAGGTGAAGCTACGCAGCAGGGCGCACCGCATCCCAGCTCTTTCTCATCCCTTTCCCTTCCTATCCCCCAACGCAGACATTTGGCCCCTCTCTTCGACAACCCCAAGCTGGACAAAGAGCTCCGTGCCATGTTGAGGGAGAAATTCCCGGAGTTCTGCAGTTCGCCCTCACCCCCCATTGAAGGTAGGGAGCAGGACGGGTGCCGGAGGGAGGCTGCAGCAGGTGCTGCCTTCCCGGAGACGGGGCTTTCCCCAGCTCTCCTGCAGCAATAGCAGCTGTTCGGAGGGTTGGACTGGAACTCTGGGGAGAGGAGGGCTCTGGGTGTTCGTATGTATGGATGGTTGTGGTCTCCCTTCATCTCAGCCCTGCTGTACAGTAAAGATGCACACTGCCCATTTCTCTCTCTGCTCCACAGGGGCTACTTAGCCTTTCTTCTCTGTAGGCTGATTGATTACCATTATTAGGTTAAAAAAAAGAGCAGCATTTCTAACCTGTATTTAACAGGAGAGTGCTGCTGCTTTGCCAGATCTGCTGAAGGACTGTGCCTGGAAGCCTGTCTGGTTTTGCTGTTGCATCAGCTGCTCTGGCTGAAGGGACCCACCTAACCAACAAACCCCGCTGCCCCAACCGAGCTTCTTGGCCTTGCAGAGCTGGCAAAGCTGTTGCTCTGCTCAGGGACCTGGGCTCTGCTGATGGCCTGGGTGAGGAATGAAGCATGAAGGATGCCGGGCAGCTTAGGTGGAGAATGACCCGGTCCTCCACACTTGGCACTGGGTAGGGATGGTTAAATGGAGTCGCTGGGAGTGCCCTTCCCCAGCTGGAGTTTCCCGGGGTCTGTCGCTTGCCCAAACTCTTTCTTCCCTTTTTAAAACACTTTTATCTCCTTGCTGGAGCCTGTTTATTGGTAGAGGTGACTCGTAGGCAGAGGCTGCCCTGCCACTCCGCTGCGCAAGGAGCCATCGTAACCTCACTTGCTGCTCTGTGACCCCTTTGCGTACGTTCTTGCAGTCAAAATTGAGGAACCCGTTTCCATGGAGATGGACAATCATATGTCAGAAAAGGATGACAGTTGCTATGACAACGCTGAGGCCGCGTTCAGCGACGACGAAGAAGACTTGAACAGCAAAGGTGAGGAGTGCAGTCAGCTGGGCGCCAATGCTCTCAAGTACTTCTGCATCGCCGCAGTGTGACTAGCTGCCGTTTGCCTCTGCGCCGGACGGTGTTTCCCCGCTGGCTTGTGGGCACCTTCCCTTCGTGATGGAGGATCCCCAGACAACCAGCTGTAAGCACAGTTCCCTCAAAGCCCCTTTTCCACGAGCAGTGGGAATTGCTGCACTCGAGGCAGACCCCCCTTCCTGAGATCCAGGTTTCCTTCTTGCAAGAGAGGGTGTTGAGGCCGATGCTCTGCTGCTTCCCAGACCCTGACAGCCAGACTCAGTAGATCTGATACAGATCTGTCCTCAAAGGGAAAGGCTGTTGGGCTTCATCTCCTTGCCCAGTTATTCCCTAGAGCTTAGACCCTTCAAACGTAGCACTTTCTCCACCCGTGTGTCCTCTGTAGATGTCTGACTAGTCTCGAGCCCCGCTGCACTGCATGGTTGGGAATCCCTGCAGCAGATGCTGTGCCGGGTGGTTGGTTTGGGAACAGGGTGTCTCTGTTCTCAGGCAGCTGCTAATGAGGCTCAGGCCTCTAATTGCTCAGCCACACGGTTTTCATTACACTCACTCCCTCTCGAAGCCACGGGGCTGACAAGCTTGCACAAGGCCAGAATCCCCTCTGCTCACTCTCTGGAGCTAGAGGCATCTCAAGCTGTTCCTGGCCTTGGTGGTAGGACTCTCCTGGGCTTCCTGCCCTGCTGGAGGGCTACCCCTGTGGTGGGGAGGGGCCACAGGCCCAGGGTGGGGGAGAGGATGTGACACTGTGCTGTAGCACTGTCTTCAGTAATCCTGTCGAGCACTGCTGGCTGCTTGGGGCCCCTGAGAGGAACACAGGCTTGAAAGCCATGTGCAGAGATGATTTTTGCAAAGGGGGTTGGCCACCCTGTCCCGTCCCTTAGTGGCAGCTTCTTTGCGAGTGCTTCTGCCTTGGCCCTGGTGCTTCTGGACTCTGCTGCAGTTCATTTTTGTGGCCTGGAATGAGCCTGGAGGATGAGGATGTGGAAAAGCAGTTGGGGTATCTCAGTCCCAGAGTCCCGAACGCAAGTGTTTGCGTCTTGGGTGGAGAGAGACTTGCAAGCTAGCTACGTTTGAGCATGTTGAAGGACAGGCAAAGCGTCAGGTTTGGAAACTGGACTGAACGGGAACCACAATTCTGGACACCCCCTGGGTTTGGATCCCATCCCACCTTCCTGCTGTGACCTGGACACGTCTCTAAAGGGTGAAAGCAAGATCTGAGGCTGGATGCTGCTTGTCCTGGGGTGGCAACTGTCCCCACACAACTCCCGCTGCTAGGACAGAGATTGCCTCTGGTACTTCTTAGATGTAGCTGCTTGGGAAAATAGACTATTCTACTGTTGCTTTCTTTGTTGCAGGGAAGAAGAGGGAGTTCAGGTTTCATCCCATCAAAGAAACCATTGTGGAGGAGCCTGTTGATATCACGCCATTCCTGGACCAGCTGGATGAGTCACTGAAGGATAAAGTCCTGCAGCTGCAGAAGGGAAGGTTGGTATCGTTTGGTCGTGTTACATTTCATGTTGGTCTCTTCAGGGCAACGACACACAAGACCTTTTAGTCCTGTTGTACAATGCTGCTCGCTCCAGAGCCCTTCTTTCAGAGCTAAGGCAATCTTGTGTCTTGTCTCCTGTTAACACAGAGAGGTCCTCCTGCACAGTTTCTGCAAGGAAATGTCCAGGTGGTTTTGAAAGGTGCTGGGTTAAGAGCCTTGTAATTTGTCCTTGGAGCAGGCTCAGACCAGGACACAACAGCAATTTGCTGGCAGCTACAGCATTTCTCTGAATCAGTGACAGGAAGGCAAAAGGCTCTGAGTTTCATCCTTCTCCGCTGTTGGATTGATGAGGGGAGGCTGCATAGGCCTTTGGGGCTATTGCTGCCGGGGGGGTTCAGTACATCTCTGCATGGGACACGTTCACCACAGACAGAGATTACCTGTGTCTGCATGTTCTCCGGACTTCCCCACCTCCACTCTTGATTTTCAGTGACCTTGGAATTAACTCCATCTAAAGAAGGTTAAAAAAAGCTCTTGCTTTGCAGACCTTGGCATAGTAGACTGATTTCACGTAATTTATGTCTTTATGGCTTTAAGTGCATTTAATCTTATGCTTTTAGTCATTTAATTTGTTTGTCTTGCTGCAGACAACCTCGGGCACTTTTGTAAGTAGGTGCTGCAGCAGTGCAGCGTGTTCTTCTGGGACTGGGTCTCTGCAGTGTGTGCTTCTGAGCTGTGCCTTCCCCTAAGCCTGGCACCAGCACAAAGCAGAGCCTCCCCCACTCTCAGGTCCTGGGGGGCTCCCGAGCAGAGCCAGCTCAGCACAAAGCCCCCTTGTCCCTGCTCTCTGTATCTTCCTATGTAACTTGGATTTCCTCTTGTTTTTGTGCTCCAGCGATACGGAAGCTCAGTGTGAGGTCATGCAGGAAATCGTGGATCAAGTCCTGGAGGTAACTGCACAGACCCGGGGAGCAGCGCCGCTGCCTAACTGTAATACCAGAGCAGCCGTAGTGGCGTGGGCCGGGCAGCTCCCAGCCTGCGCGGCTCTGCCCCGAGACCTGTGACTGAAGGAGGGACACAGAAGCCTGAGGATGCTCAAATCCTAAATGAGTTCAAAATGGCACTACGCAGCTCTATCCATCGTTGTTAAACACAGCTCCAAGCTGCTGCTTGCTGGAAGGGTCTTAGCAGGGGAAGATTGCTCCGTCCATGCTCTGTTTCCTTATACCCTGTGCCTAAATGTCCCCAGTAGTTGCTGTCAGATGGAACGCTGGGTGAGGCGCGCTCACATTTTGACCCCGTGCGGCTGCTACAGTGTCTGCAGAGCTTCTGGGGGCTTCTGCGTGTGCCGTGCATCTGGGATGCTTCGTTGCTTTTGGCCCTGGGCTTTGTGCTCAGGAGAGGCTGCAGCAAGCCCTGCCCAGCAGAAGAGCTGCGGATGTTTTCCCGGAGCTGAGCATTCAAGGGAGGTTGCATCCCCTGCCTCTAATCAGCTCCCTTCAGAGTCAAGTGACCTTTTAGCATATGAGAGCTGCTTCTCCCCTCTGTGGGAACACTGGGAAAGGGCTTGTCAGGGTGTAAATCCTTGTTGCCAAGTGCCTTCAGTCCCTGTTAGCCCTTTGCAGAGGGAGAGCTGAGCTCAGTGAATTACTAGCCATTAGAGGATAAGTGGACCACAGTGATTGTGAAGTGCTTCAGAGCTGGACATCAATTAGGGGCTTGTCTTGCTGGTGACCAGCTCCTGGTGCTGCAATATAGCAGCAAAATGGCTCCTGAGCAGCCTGGGGTCCGTTCCCCACAGCAGTGACTCTGCTGTGTCCCTTCCAACTGTACCTGTGCTGGGCAGGCAGGGTTTGAGCTTGTGCTTTCTCTGCTCATTCCTTCCTTTCTCTCTACCAGGAGGACTTCGACTCAGAGCAGTTATCAGTGCTCGCATCCTGCCTCCAGGAACTATTTAAGGCTCACTTCCGTGGTGAGGTTTTGCCAGAAGAAATCACGGAGGAGTAAGGATCTATTTTTTTTTTTTGGTGTCTCATCCTTTCACACTGGGACTTGGGCTTTTCCCAGTAAAATATTCACCATTTTCAGAAGGCTGTGCTGAAGCCAGCAGCTTCCCCTATGAAGCAATCCAGGGTTCACAAGCGGTCAGTGTGGAGCTGGTCAACAGTTGTCATATCCAGTGTTCAAAAGAGACCATCTTCCTACTCCCCACAAGTGCAGGCAGAACCTGCTGCCACAGGTCCTTGTGTCAGAGCTCAGTTTAGGTGATGCTCTGGTGGCTTCTGACTGTCTGACCAGGGCACACAGGGTCCCAGATACTCCATCTGTCCCTGCTGTACTCGCACAAACCGGCACCGTACACTCTTCCTCTGGGATTTTGCTGGAACAGGGCTCGGAGTCAGAGCTGCTGGTTTCTGTTAGCAGGACCGTTCCTGTCTCCCCATTAGCTAGGGCTAGCCCTTGATGGCCCAAGGACCACAGCGAGAAAGGTCCAGGGCTTTTTCCCTGCCATTGCTGGGGAAACACAGAGGGTGGGTGCATATAGAGCTCTGACTATTGCGTTTGTCCCGCAGGTCTCTGGAGGAGTCGGTGGGGAAGCCTCTCTACCTAATATTTAGGTAGGTCTGTTCTGAAATTTTGTAATAATCTAGTTAGGGCTTTCTTGTTTGCTTCCTGCACCACCACGGGTGAACCCTGTGGGTCCAATTCTGCCACGCCTCCGCTTGCCCCAGGGCCGATCCCAGAACCAGAAGCATTTATTGCTTCGTTCTGCCTACGTTGCATTTTTTTTAGTAGAAAGACTTAAAATACAGGAAAATCGCAGCTCATTTGGTCATTTGTGGAAGTCTGGGATCCCTGGGTAACTGAAGTTTGCTTGGTCCTGACCCCTTTGTTGCTGCACATCCCACCGTCCTGGGGCAGGGGTGGGAGAGGTGGCCCCTGTGGCCAGTCCAGAGAGTGAGTGGCCAGGACCGCCTGGTACTGGGAGCTGGGTTTCCCTGCAAGCTGCTGGTCCTCGTCATTAGCTGAGAAACTCGTGCATGGTATCCTGTGTAACATAGCTGTCTCCCTGTCCTGTACTCCCCAAGGAACCTCTGCCAGATGCAGGAGGATAATAGCGGTTTCTCACTGCTGCTGGATCTCCTGTCAGAGCTCTATCAGAAGCAACCCAAGATCGGCTACCACCTCCTGTACTATTTAAAAGCCAGGTAGGCCAGTGGGGATCGCGGGGAAGCATCCAAGCTTCGACTTGGCTTGCGCTGCCTCCAAGAGACAGCTCTGTGTCATACCACTACCACCCCAGCCCTCCCTGCAGCACGGGGCTGGCAGGCTCCTCTCTCACCTGGGCACGTCTCCTTTTAGCAAAGCTGCAGCGGGGAAGATGAACCTGTACGAGTCCTTCGCCCAGGCCACGCAGCTGGGGGACCTGCATACGTGTCTGATGATGGACATGAAGGCCTGCCAGGAAGATGATGTACGGCTGCTCTGCTACCTCACCCCCTCCATTTACACAGAGGTAAGGCCCCTGCCAGGCACCAGGAACCCCGGTTCAGACGCACAGGGCACCCCCTCACCTTCCTGTGCACAGGCTTGGGGCTGGGCTGGTTTATTTCTGAGCTTCAGGCCTGTTATGCTGCAGCAGAGAAGCCGTAAAGCCTAGAAAAAGTTCTGTCAGGCTGAGCACAATACTGTCTCCATCGACCCCCCAGCCCAACTTAATGGGGGTCAGCGTGCTGCTGTCGAGATCGATGTTCAGCTGTCATCCTACCTGCTTACAGCCCTGTTAAAGCCTGATGTACTCTGTGGATGGTGAAGTACTAACCTTGCTGTCCCAGATTCATCTCATGCATGTGCTTGACTCCCAGCACAGTGTTGTCTGTGCTCCCTGGTTGAAGAGGTTTTGCTCTCTGCTGCTTTTCTTCTGGAGGGCAGCAGGCGAAGGCTCTGAGCAGACATGTCAAAGTCTGGGGGAAGCAGTGCCTGCCCCGAACCCTTGGGTTTAATGAAAGGTTTTATTGCTTTCAGCACTCGGTGCTGAGGTGGAGCCAGCTGGACTTAGCAGAGAGCATGTTTGGAACGGGGAACCAGGCATCTGCACCAGATAGGTCACAGCTCAGTCCCAATTCACGCGGCCTGCCTGGGTCTTGGACAGAGCTGCTGTTACCTTCCTGCTGCCAGGATGCTGTCGAGCTCTCTTGCAGCCCTGTGCAGACTGCAGCCTTTTATCTGAAATGGTTGCAGGATGGAGGCTGCTTCCAACAAGCATCCAGTGATCGCCCGGCTTCAGGGAGCAGTGCTGGGTGTTGGAGAGAGGGCGGGTAACATCGCACACTCTGAATAGATGGAGGGGTCACAGTTCTGCATGTACTTTCTCATTCCCTGGGAGGAATGAGCTGGCCCTGCTCCTCCCTCCTTTCTGGCTGGTTCAGCAGGAACATCTGCTGGGCGTTGAGGCCGTCCAGCCCCATCCGTCACGAGCGCTTCCCGGGGGCTTCTGTGGGGAGAGGGGCACAGCAACAGCCCGGGGAGGGGAGAAAAACCTGCACAAGAGTAGGCACTGTACCATGCAGTAGCATGGTGCATGCTCCGGGGGGGAACCTGGCGCAGAGCAGCAGCTGGATCCCCTCCCTGGTCCTTTGGGTTTAACAGCTTCCCTCCCCAAAGCGGGGTTAGACTGCTGCTGCCCCCGTGGGCGTAGTGACCAGCTCAAGTCAAGCAGAATGTCCCGAGAGCAGCCTGTCTGGACAGCCAGATCCGAACCGTGCAGCCGCAGCTTGCTGCCGCCAATTTTCCTGGCCTTTTGCCCCGTGTGTTGATTTATTCTTTTTTTTTTTTTTTTTTTTTTTTTTATTTCCTTGCAGCGCTGCATAACGCATGAGGCCCTGGAATGGCGAGCAAAGCTAACAAGGATAGGGAAAAATGGGGAATTTTAACCACTCTGGTCTGGCTGACTTCTGCCACCCGCAATCGAAGCAGCCTCGCTCCTTGTGCAGCTCAGTCCAGATGGTTGGTGTCAGCTGCATCTCACAGATGTGCTGGGCACTCGCTCGCAGCAGCCTGCCGGTGCGCTGCCTTGCAGCCCTTGGCCCACTCAAGCAGTGAATGAACGTGCCTGCTCCAGGCTGCGCACAGAAAATGGCCTGTCAACCTTCCTGCGCTTTCTTGGCTTCTTTTCCCACTCAGCCACTTCCCCCGTTGCATTTAGGAAGTGGTGCTGGTTCTGGTCCAGCCCTCGGTGAGCCGCCAGGTCACGCAGGGCGATGCTGCCCCTTGCAAGGAGGAATGTGTGCGTGTGTCTGAGCCTGAACCGAGGAGGAGTTTTGCCTCAGCTATGGGGATAGGAGCTTTTGACTGGCCTCTCCCTCGTGTCCTTTCCTGAGCCCTGCCTTGCTTTTGTACTCTTCCAGTTCCCAGACGAGACCCTACGAAGTGGTGAGCTGCTGAACATGATTGTAGCTGTCATAGACTCATTCCAGGTAAGGAGGGGGACCGGCGTCTGGGGTGGGAGGCAGCACGTTCCTGAAGCGGCAGCACTTGTCTCCTCCATTTCCAGGAGGTTTAAACCTGAAATGGCCCATCTGCAGGGTGTGCAGGGCAGCGCTCTGCTTGTTTAGTCCTCCTTGCCCCCATTCTTGAGTGAGGCATTGGGCTTTGCAAAGAGGAGCCCCGAAACCTCTGGGTATCTCTTTCCCTTGAGGAGCTGCGGCATGCAGTGTCAGAAGGCTGAATCCAAGCTGCTTCTTTCAAGGGATCTCCCTGGCCGCTGAGCTGCAGCAGGCATGCCAAGAGAGATTTGCCTGGGTTTGCTCTGATCCCTCTTGAGTTGCAGGCATTGGTGAAAAGCACCACCGTGGCCAGTGCTGCTGTGGGCAATCAGTAATAATAATTATCAATACTAAGCCCCTTGGCAGGGAGGTGCTTAGAGCTGCTGGGGAGATGCAAAGCTATGGGCAATGTCACAATGGGAGGGTGCAGAAAAGGTGCGGGCAGCACGTCCCCTGCTGCCTGCGGGCCGGCAGGGCTGAGATCGCGCCCAGCTCTTCCTGTCCGGGTGGGAGATCTGCTGCAGGCTCAGCAGGCTAACGAGCGGAAGGCCAAGCCCTTGTTAGACCCTCCTGGAAGGAACCTTTCCCCATGGTCACTCTGAGTTGCCATGAGCAACCCAAAAATAGTCACGGCAAAAGCTGGGGGCAGGGAGGTGGGCACCGGCAAGAATGCTGTACTGCGTGTTTCTGCTGTCTAGGCTCGTCTGGAGCGTGATCTGCTGATAACCCTTTAACTCACCCTATTTATACACCATTCCTGGCCAGTCGTGCTTTTCCCAGCTGTGCAGGGGCCAGAACGCCTCGCCAGCAAGTTTTGCTTGGCAGGCTGGAGCCGAAGCTGGGTACAGGAAAGGTTTGAGTCATGATGCCCTGACCCCCCCAGCTCAGCCCTGCTCTTACTCCTCTGCTCCTGGGCTCTGCCCCATGCTGAAATGCAAAGGTTTTGTTTTTCCCAGCAGAGGCCCGTAGCGTTTCCTCTCCCCTCCCTCCTCCAATTCCTTCGTTCCTTCCTGTTATTCTTCATCTGTTTCCCCATGATGCTCTGGCTGCGTGGCCCCCGTGCCTGGCCCATGTGGGGTCTGCAAGCAGAGCTGTGGGGCAGAGCCCGGGCAGCTCAGCCTGCCCCTGGGCTCTGGGTGCCTCCAGCACCCTGTGCCGGAGCAGGCTGCAGTGGCTTGGACCCAGAGGCCGAGGAGCAGGGAGGAACGTAGATGAGAGCCAAGGTGCGCTCTGTAGCTGAGCCTGTCAGCGCAGGAGCGGGGAATGGTGCTCCTCAGCTCCCGTCCCTGCTCCAGTGCAGCCCGGGCAGGCTCCCCGTGCATCCCGTCCCCCTGCCTCCGCTTCCACCTCTCCCAGGGATGAAGGGGTGAGTCAGTGCAGGAAGCACCACGCGTCTGGGTAGTGTCAACTCCTGTCCTGCAGACCAGGGATGGTTCGGGGCCCTGAGCAGAGAAGTCTGGGGTTGTTGGAGCTTTCCCAGCAGGCTGCCAAGCCCTCCCTGCTGCCAGCCTCGGGGTGGGCTTTGTGCATCTGTCGGCAAAAGCCTGGGTCTGAGAACGCCTGGAAGCACAAGGAGCAGGTCCCCAGAGCTTGTGCAGCAGCCGAGACGGTCTGTCTGGGCCCGGGAGCCGAGCTGTCCGAACAGGGTGACACCATCCCACCCTCTCTGGCCCAGTCTGCGGGGATCTGCTGTCTGTCCTGCGTGACACTTGCTCCCCAGCCTGGGTGTTGATGTGTGAAATCATTAACCTCTCATTACTTCTTTGCCTCTGCTGGTCCCTCGCAACAGCTGCCTCTCCCTGGAGCTGCTTAACCCAGCTCTGATTTATGAGCCACCTGCAGCCCATGGGATTTCTGGGACTCCCCACTGGATCCCTGCTCTTGCGGAGATAGCTGATGTTGGCAGAGCGACAGCTTCCCTGCTTTGCTCTCCGGACCTGCCCAGTGGTCCGCCACATAAGAGGGCTTCTACAGAGCCTGGGCATCCCACTAACCCCATTTTCTCTGCTGCCCAGTTGCAGGAGCTGGTGTGCCACGTGATGATGGGGAATCTCGTCATGTTTCGGAAAGACTCGGTGCTGAACATCCTGAGTGAGTAGCACTCCTGCAGGCACGTGCGCATCTCAGAGAGGGCAGGGTTGAAAGCGGAGCGGTTCCTGGGCACCCCCAAGCCTTTCTGCCCTTTGGGCCCCTGTTTTGCAGAGAGACCCCAAGTCCCTGGAAAGGGAGAAGGCTGCAGCCTTCGCCACAGCTTTGCCCTTTCTGATCGGGGGGGCTGTAGGCCGTGGCCCCGCCGCCATAGGAAGAGCCCTGCAGAAGCTGGCTGCTCACGTAGCATCCGAGAGAGGCTCTTGGGCTGGCCGTGTTATGCTGAGGTCTGGATTTCCTCATGGTATTACTGCTGCTGCTTAAAGGATCACTGCCCTAAACCAGATTGTTCGATTTAGCTGTGCGATCCAAGCTGTGTGCTCTAATGGGTTTTACCAGGCTGGCTGTACGATGGCTTGGGAGCCCTGGCTCTCTGCAGTGCCAGGCAAAGTGTAATCCAGGGCTCTGCACATCCGCAGCCTGCCCGGGCAGGGGGGAACACCCCAAAACAAAACAAAAAAAAAACAATGAGAAAGAGGAAAGTCCCGAAATCTCCCCCAGCTCTGCAGCTTCTCCATGTGGTCCCAGCTGCTGCATCTCCGGGGATGTGAACTTGTCCTGGTGCAAACCCAAGGCTAGTGCTGCACAGTCAGCTGTTCCCTGCCATGCAGCAGCTGATACGGCGGTGCTGGAGGCCAGGCCTTTTTGGGGACGGCTGTAACTTCTTCTCCCAGTGCAGCAGGGGTGAGGGCAGCTGGGAGGTGATGGCAAAAGGGTGATCAGAAAAGTTGGAACTGGGATTTCCCTTCATTTTCTGTTGACTGTGACACCCCAAGAGCAAAAAGGCCCTCGCTGCTGTTTAGTCTGGCCCTTGGACCACCCTGAACTAACAGAGTGAGCCTCTCAGAAGGACACCCGGCCCTTTGCCGGGACCATGGTCCCCTTAGCCGCTGCATAGGAAAAGGCTGGTGCCCGTGATCACTCCCTCGTGGCATTCCTCGCCTTTCCCCCCAGGATCACCAGTGGGTGACCCAGTTCCTCTTGTAGCTTTTTAATTGGACTTCGGCTCACATCTATGCAGGCCGCTGGCTGTCATACAGTGGAAAAGCCCTTTCAATCTCCAGCCAACGCTGCATTTTGCCCGTGTGTGCCCCGTGGCTCCTGCCCAGCAGTCCAAGCCAGCCGTGGCTGCAGCCCTGTGAGCCAGGGTGGTTTTGGGCAGAGCCAGCGTGGAGAGCTCGGCGCATGGGAGCCGGCCTTTCTGGAGAGAAGCCCCATCACCCTGATCCGATGGCTGCCTAGATCCAGCTTTGGTGTTACACAATCTGCAAGCAGCAGTCTAAGCCCATTAATTAAAGAGCCTCGTTAATTCTCTTCCTCTGAGCCCTGAGCAGCTGCTTTAGTGACTTTGCAGCTCTGCCACCCGTGCCTCAGCTGGCAGAGCCTACCCCGGTGCCACCTGCCAGGTCCCGGAGCCCCTGCTTGGCCTCAGCACACACGGGGTTGCCCGTGCTGCTCACACAGCTGCCCTGGCACAGTGCGAACCCCAACACACGCAGCAGGGTTTCAGGCACTGTGCCCTTCCCCCGTGCCCCGCTCTGGGCTGGAGGGGCGGGTGTAACACCGGGCAGGAGCAGCGCCATCCCTGAGTGCAGCTGGACCTCACAGAGGGGCTGTGGCAGAGCTGCCTGCACCGTGCAGCTCCCCTCGCCATCCTTGTGCTTCCCCCTAGTTCAAAGCCTGGACTGGGAGACCTTTGAGCAGTACTGCACCTGGCAGCTCTTCCTCGCACACAGCATTCCTCTGGAGACCATCATCCCAATCCTGCAGCACCTCAAATACAAAGGTGAGCTATCCCCTGCACGGGAGAGGCACGATGCTGGGCCACGGCAGCCACGAGCTCCTGTGCTGAGGATGTCCTTTCCTTTGCAGAGCACCCTGAGGCATTATCCTGCCTGCTGCTGCAGCTGAGGCGAGAGAAGTAAGTGCCGCCAAGCACGGGGCACAGGGCTGTGCGACGCTCTGCAGAGGGTCCTGTGGCCGCAGGCTTGTGGGGCTGCCCCCAGCATGCTGCAGCTGGTGGCTTTCTTGACCACCATCAGCATGGAGGCAGCAAGGGGATGGCACCCGCTCCGGCTTGGGCTGCTTGAAGTGAGGTGTGGGGAAAGCTCCTCTTGCTGGCACTCCCCAGCTCGCTCTGGGTGCCAGTCCTGTCCTGGAGCCCCTGGGGACAGAGTAGGGTGGACACGTGTGATGAGACCCCCGTGTTAGCACCCTTCCCAAAAGCAGCAGCTCCCTGCCATGCCTCGGCTTTGGGACCACCGTTTGCCAAGTGCCAGCTCTCAGCCCGAGTGCCGATGGGCTGTTTATCTTTCACCTTGCACATCCTGGAGCCCGTTAGTTAATGGAGAGCAGGCTGTCACCTGCCTCCCGCGGGGCGCAGTTTTAAAGCTGCCTTGGCATTGATCTGTGCTGTCTCTGCCTGCTCGGGTGGATTGACCACATCCCGCTGCTCTGAGTGAAGAGCACTTTATTTGTTTTCATTAATGCAGCGCGTGAGGCTGGCTAATCTAATCCCAGCTCTAAATTGCGTTGGTGAAAAGCCCGCGATGACGGAGAGCGCAGAGGCGAGCTCGGGCCGCGAGCATGCCGCGGCGCCTTTCCCACGGCAGGGAGGGAGCAGGGCTGGCACGACTGGGTGATGCAGGCTGGGCAGGGAGCTTGGTGGCAGCAGGTGCCCAGGAGGATTGCTTGCCAGCGATCTCGGGGAAGCAGAGGAGTCTGAACACTGCCTGTCATCCCCTGAGCCTGGGAGCCAATGCTGCTGGGGCTGCCAAAGAGCGTGTGGGTCGCAGGCGGTGTTTGGGGAAGCTTGGTCCCATCCGAGCTGTGCCTGGGCTCCTGTGCCAGGTCCCTCATGGCACGGCAGCTCCACAGACTTGTAATACCCAGATCTGAAGCCTGCTGTCAGGCTCAAGTGGGCAGCAGTGGCTGCAGGGGGGACCCCAGCTGACCGGGGTACAAACCCCTTGTCCCTCCTCCTCACGTGCCCTTCCCCTTTTGCTACAGGCCCAGCGAGGAGATGGTGAAGATGGTGCTGAGCCGACCCTGCCACCCCGACGACCAGTTCACCACGAGCATCCTGCGGCACTGGTGCATCAAACACGATGACCTCCTGGCCGAGCACATCAAGTCGTTGTTGATCAAGAACAACAGCCTACCACGAAAACGCCAAAGGTGAGGGGCCGGGGCAGGCACAGCATCTCCCGCTGCTTCCGCTGCGGCCATCCTGCCGCTGGGAACCGAGTGACAGACTCTGCCTTGTGCCCCACTCCGTGCACCGGCCAGGCAGCCGAGACGCCGCGTGCCATCGGCACAGCGCGGGCATGCCAGCCCATCCTGCCGGTTACGCCATCATCTCCTCGAGGCCGGGGCGGTGCCGCTGCCCACCCACGCGCTGACACGCAGCCAGAGCCCCGAGCAAGCGTCTCGGCTCCAGAGCTGTGCGGGAGGCTGCTCTTTGATCTTGCCTGTGCTGACATCCAGCCAGCAGGACCCTTTTATGCCGAGCCCATTACCCAAGCTGTGTGGGGAAGCACTTTCAGCTGCTTGTGTGAGCAGTGCCAAGCCTTGGTGCTCCCCTGCTGCGGCACTGGCCAGGCAGGCCCCTCTGCTCGGCCCCGCTGTGCCCGTCTGGGCACAGCTGGATGTTTCCAGAGCATCTTTTGGTGCAAATAGTCTTCCAGATGTGGTTCACTTAATCTCTGCTGGGACGCTGCTGCCTTTGGGGTGGATGGGGTCAGGGTCCATCAGTGCAGTGGGACTAGAGGACACAGCTGGGCCAAGCTGTAGCCTGTGGAGGTTAAATCACAGCTCCCCAGGGCAAGGTTCCTGACCTCCTGCCTTTGGAGGGAAGGGGCAGAGGGCTTGTTCCCAGCCACCCTGCATGGGCAGAGCTCTGGGTGCTGGAGGAGGCGGCTGGACCTCACCACCACGGGCTGCGGGAGAGGAAAGGAGAGCAGCACGGGATGGTCCTGCACCGCTGTGCCGGCTGCTGTGCCGGCTCCTGGCCAGGATGGCACATGGGACACCTCACCCTAACCCCAAGATGTCCCTCAGCAGGGAGACAGGAGTTCTCTCTGCTGCGCTCAGCTCCCTGGGCCATTTCCCGGCCTTTTACCCAGCCTCAAAGACCAACATCAGGCTGCGAAGCAGCCTCTGCCCTTGGCGCAGCCATCTCCTGCTGGGACAAGAGACACCCGGTCCCACTGCCTGCTCTGTGCCGGGTCACGGCAGCTGGGTATGACCAGCCCCACCAGCAGCCCCTCGGTGCCGGGGTCTGGGTTAGGGGGAGAGGAGGATGGTCTGCTCCGGCAGTCCCCAGCCTGCTGCGCCAGGCTGACAGGGTTCTCTGTGGCCCCTTCCCAGCTGGGTGCCTGCAGCCCTTTGCTGGCGTAGGAAGGACATCTAGTGTCCTGGGAAAGCAGAGCAGCACCATGCTCCCACTGCAGCAAGGGCTGCGTGTCCCCGAGGACCCCCACCCAGCACCCAGGGAGCCAGCACCACCACGGCACAGAGCTGGGTCACAGCCAGCGGGTCGGACGGGGCCTTGCTGAGAGGTTTGCCATCACCAGGGTCTTGCTGGTGCTCCCGGTGCCCCGTCTGCAGGTCGCACACCAGCACCAGGAGAGCGGCCGGTCCCACTGGCATCTCGGCCACCTCTCTCTCCCCTCCACTCTCCAAAGAGGCTGCCGGGGAAGCCTGCGCCTTCGTCTGTTCCTCCGCATTAATTAATGGCCTTTCACAGCTGAACAACGCGGCTATTTTCACTGCATTTCTGTTCCGGGATCCGAGCCGTATCCAGGTCTAATCCCTGCTAATTAACGGGCGGCCAGCTGAGGCCCTGGCTGTTGGCAGCTCCCCGGGTGCTGGCACTGTGCACCATCCTGCGGCCGAGGCTCGGCACGGGGTGCTGCCGGGGATGGAGGCGGTGAACACCCTGAGCGGGATTTATCCCCTTAATCTCTTGGGCTGGAACCGCACACGCAGACCAGCCCCAGGGGACCCTGCGTGTGCCGGAGCTGGAAAATGGATCCTATGCTGCTCCCCGTCCCTGGGCCGCCCTGCTCCGGCCTCTGGGTGCTGGGGGCACCACGGATGGCAGGGTTATCTGTGCCCCACGTCTGCTTGGGGGTTTGGGGGTGCTGCTGCAGGGCTGCGGCACTCGGTCTGCTCACAAGCAGGGGCTGCTGCAGCCTATCTTTGGGGGGACAAGCTAGGGGCAGCTCTGGGTGGGCAGGAGGAGTGGGGTGCACACTAACGGGCACCGCTCCTTTGCCCTCAGCCTGCGCAGCTCCAGCAGCAAACTGGCCCAGCTCACCCTGGAGCAGATCCTGGAGCACCTGGACAACCTCCGCCTCAACCTGACCAACACCAAACAGAACTGTACGTACTGCCGTGCAACCGGGACAGGCCCGGGGGCTGCAGCCGCTGCCCATCTCCATCGCCGTGAGGTGCCCTGGGCCACACATGGGAACTGGGATCCTCTGGGATACTGGGAGCCCCTTGCAAAGCTACCTGCATCCAAAACCCCGGATGGGTGGGGGGTTCCCCTGCCTGGGGGTACCTGCCGTCAGGTCTCTGACTCCCATTTCTGCTGGTTCCTCGACAGTTTTCAGCCAAACCCCGATCCTGCAGGCGCTGCAGCACGTCCAGGCCAGCTGCGACGAAGCCCACAAGATGAAGTGAGTCGGTTCTTCCCTACCCGGCGCTGGGTGGCCTCAGGACCGTGGGACGGGTGCTCCGACAGTACCTGAGCCCCCCACCCACTACCCCCTGCTTCCTTCCAGGTTCAGCGACCTCTTCTCCCTGGCAGAGGAGTATGAAGACTCCTCCACCAAACCCCCCAAGAGCCGCCGAAAAGCCACCCTCTCCAGCCCCCGCAGCCGCAAGAACGCAGCCCAGCCGGCCAACAACGAGGAGGAGTCGGCTTCCAGCAGCGCCTCGGTAAGCGTCCCTGGTCCGTCCCGCCCCCAGCACCCCGCAGCCCCTCGGCCGCATCCGCACTTTGAGGAGGCGCAGGCAGGAGCTGGGTGTCCCCCTCCCGGCAGCAGTGATCCCCACTTCCCCCTCTCCCGGCACAGGAGGAAGAAGACACCAAGCCCAAACCCGCCAAACGGAAAAGAAAAGGCTCCTCCGCCGTGGGTTCGGACAGTGACTGAGGGCTCTGCCCTCTCCCCCAGCCGCCCTCGGGTCCCCGTGGTGCCCGGTGGCCCTGCCACGCTCGGACAAAAGCCATTGCCAGGACGGGAAGGAGAGCACGCGTCCCCTCCGGGAGCCCACGGGGACGGGGCCACCCTGGCTCCCGCTGCGGACGATTGTGCTTCCACGCCAACCCTCCCCAGTTGACTTTTTAGCTCCTTTTTTACCAATGGCCGGGGAGGGATCGGAGCGTGCACCCCCCAGGACCTGGCTCCAGCCCCTGCCCGCTCGAGGGGCAGCGTGGACAGGGGTCCCTGAGAGGGGACGTGGCACCACGGGGAGGGGAAGGGGGACTTGGGGGGGTATATCACACGTCCCCTATTTTCATATAAGAAATGTAAATAAACAGTGCGAACTGACTTTGCTGCTCCAGGATGCTTTGGGGAGGGGTGAACTCAGGTCCCTGTCTGCGGGGGCGAGGGGAGGCCGAGCCCCCCGCAGCCTCCGCTCCCCTCCCAGGACCACGTCTCCCTGGGGAGCTGCTGCAGAGGGGGGGGAGGATGCACCAGCACCCACCGGGCAGCAGGTTCGGTTCGGCGGACGCTGCCCGCGCTGGAGCTCATCGCCCGCGTGAGAAGGGGACGACGCTCTCCCATGTCACCCCCAGAGCTATTAGCGTTTTTAAGTGTTTTTAAAAAAAACAACAATAAAAAAACCTCTCAAATGTTTTGTACAAAACGCCAACCTCTTTGTGCCGCGTCTCCGGGATGTCCCTGGGGGCCAGCATCCCCCGGCGCAGCCAGCGGGCCATGGCGTGGGGCTCCCAGGGGACCGCGTCGCTGCCAGCTCCCCCCGAGCCGGAATCTGGGACAAGGCTGGGAGCGCAACGGGGAGGCCGCAGCGAGGGGGGGACGGGGACGTGGTGGGGGGACCAGGGCCAGGGGAATG
>WAAD01016716.1:52453-78701 GCA_013389945.1 Fregata magnificens
GGTCGGTCAAGGGGGTTGCCAGCACCGTCCATCGACCCTGCCGGCACCGATGCCCGCACACCGGTGCCGATGGGCACCGGCTGCTCACCAAACCGGGCTCCCTTCCTCCGGGGAGAGAGAGAGACGGGAGCTAAGGTGTCGGAATCGGCGTCTCCTGACTTCTTCTGCCGAGCCAAGGGATTGTAGCACCCTACCACGGACGGCGGTCCGGGCTCCAGCCCATCGCATCTCTTTGCCCCCGTTTCCCCGTGAGTCAGCATAGGCTGCCCTTTAAAAAAAATAGCGGTCACTTAATGTCGAGTGGATGCCCTTACAAAGTCTCTGGAAAGGAAAAAAAGGTTTAACCATCCATTTAGCAAAGGAGGAAAAAAAAAAAAAAAAGGAAAAAAAGAAAAAAAAGACCACAACACAATTAAAAATTCTATGCTTTGTCATTACAAAAAATAGCATAAAACAAGCTTTAACACATGTAGAGTGCTGATTTCAAGCAGACATTGTTCTGACCTCGGGCAAAGGAAGTGACCTCTCACTGCTATAGAAAACCAAAAGTTAAGGTTTGGAAAAAGGACAGGTCGCTGAAGGTTTGAAATGGGTTTTTTTTTGTTTGTTTGTTTGTTTTTTCATTTGTTTGTTTTTTGTTTCTTTTTTTTTGTCTTTTTTTCCCCGTGTACGGTAGGCACCAGTACAGGCACTGCATGCGACGGAAGTGGGGAGGAAGGGGGGGGACGGTCAACAGGCGTTATTTCTGTCCGCTGATGGACTGCGATATAGAGCGGGGTGGGATCATATCCAAAAGGTATTCCCGCTGCCGGTCCGCCAAACTCGACGCTTTGTGGCCTCCGATCCCAGCATTCAGGTAAGCGATGTTAACACCTGGAGAGGGGAGAGAAAAGCAGGTGGGGACTCCTCCAACACGCCCCCGCGCTTGGAGGTCCCCGTCTTGTGACTGAGCCCAGCGAGTCAGGACGCTTCCAGTTTTACCTAGGAGGCAGTAACTTAACCCAAACCCACCCTCCGAAATCCACGGAGGTCGGCAGGTTCTCTGCGGCAAGGGGGAAGGGAAGCGCCACAGTCACCATCAGCCTGTGCTGGTGGCGATACACCCCCCATCCCCAAAAATCAAACCAGGCACAGACCAACCCGTCCCGCTCTCCATCTAGCCCCAAGCCCCATCCTCCCCGCGCTCCGGCGCGGAGCGGGGACGGTACCTGGCATGCCGAGGAGACCGCCCGCCACGGACAGCTGGGGTGCCTGCGCAAAGTTGGAAAGCATGGAGCGGGCAGAGGTGGGGATGCCACGCTGCAAAGTGCTCTGGGGCTGTGGAGCCTGAGGAAGAGGAGAACAAAGATGGCAGGAAGGCACTGGGATCACCAGGCAGTCTGGAAGCAGTCGCTGATGGAGCTGCAGCCAGAGGGTGAAGAATCAGTCATGGTTTTTGACTGGTATGTGGAAAACACAGTTTGCAGATCGCTCTCATAGAGGTACGTAACTGGGCAGCAGAGTCCGGGGCTGTGCTGCGGGCTCCCCCACCGGACGGCATGGGATTGACAGGGGAAAGATCCGGAGGGGAAGGGGCGGGAGAGGAGACCAACAGCAGCTATGGTCTCTGCTGGCACGAGAAAATGGGATGCAGGGGGCTCAGGTTAAAAGCAACCCTACAGTCCCTAGGAAAAAGGGCAGCCAGACCCCAAAGCCGCTGTAAGAGAGAAGGCAGCGAGATGCTTGCACCTCCCTCCTCCTTGGGGAGTGCTTGCTGTGCCCACCCCGCTCCGAACCAGGAGCGCGCATCTGGGCTACAAGAGAGGGGATGCACGCTCCTGCTCGGCTGGGAAGCCAGCGCTGGAGCTACGGAAGAACAAGCGCCGCTCACCTGCCGGAGCGTGTGGTGCCGCATGATGTTCTCCTGTTTGCTGACACTGGAGACGGCAGGAGCTGCGGTGGGGGATAAGGCTGCCTGCTGCTGTAGCCTCTGCTCGATCTCCTGAGCGAAAGAACCAGAAGCATCCTCAGAGGCGCACGCCATCCGATTAGACCTCGCCTCCCCGACGAGACCCAACAGGTCCAAGCTGACCCCTCCGGCGCCGTGAGCAGGGCACGCCGGGGCTCACACTGACACCGGCCATGGCAGGCGGCATTCCCAGAGAGAGGGGAAGCTGGTCCCTCTCCCCACGCTCCGCAATCGCTGCTTTATTTGAAAACCACAGAAAACCCGGCTGCTTTCCCAAGGTGTTACTGGAACCGCAGTCTTGCCGCAGCCAACACCAACAGCTTTTCTATCTCTGCACCCACTTGTAACAAACAGCCCAAAGACTCTTCTTGCTCCGAAACAGGCACGTCCCATTTGTCAGCAGCCAGGTTCCACTTCATATTTAGGGTTTTTTTACAGTTCACAAATGATGATTCCTGTTTATTTTACCCCAGGGCCTTGAAACAAGTTCTCCAACAGCGATTTATCACGTGAATTTAGCAAATTCCCCCGCTTCCACAGAAAAGCGAGCAGGCAGCAAGCAGTTAAGTGATTTCCCGCAAGTTCCAGGAAAGTCAGTGGCAAAAACACGGAGGGAAGGCAGCTGTCCCCAGCCAGCCCTTGAGCTCCAAATCCAGTGGGAAAACAACGCACAAAGGGAGGGGAGCAGTTGCTCCAGAGTACTCTGGACACCCAGCACCAGCCTTTCGCTGTTAGAAGCTCCACGGGCCAAGCTGGGCATCCCCACAAGCTGGGCATCCCCAGGGAGAAGCCAAGCTCCTCAAGCTCATGCATGCGGAACCCCGATCGACCTACCAAAAAGCCACGCGGCTGGAGACGTGCAAAGGGAAGGGAAGCAGGGGGTCCCGGAGCCCGGGACGGGGAGCTCCAGGCTCTCGCGGAACAAACATGCCCCACCGGCGCAGCTCGCAGAGGGGCCGTGTACTTGCCTGCTCCTGCTGCAAAGCTTTCACGAAGGCGTTCTTCAGTCGGTTGGTGTGCTCTGCCTTCAGCGCCTTCTTCTGATTGGAAGTCATGCACTGCTCGCACAGGATCTTCCCGTTTTTCTCCTGCTTCCAGTGAGGGGTGAAGTCGGTGCGGCACTGGGCACAGACAAAGGGCTCCACGCGCAGGAGGGACGCGCAGCTCTTCCCTGGGAGTCGCCAAGAACAGCAGTTAGGTGGGAGAATGGGACAGCCCCCCACCCTCACACCGCCTCCTCCATCCCAGGCACGACAGCAACGAGCTCCCGTGCGCACTGTCGTTGGACTGGGAGGGAAGGTCACAGCAAATAAACGGCTTTTCAGGACAGTACTGCACCAAAGTCCAACACCACTCTGGGCAAGACCTCTGCATCCTGGGAGGGACACAGGAGAAATCCTGCCTCAGGGACGGAACAACCCAACGGTGCTGGGACCAGCTCTACAAGACTATAAAAATCTGGGGGTCTTGGTGGTTGAGTCAGCTGAGCCAGCGAGGCACCGCAGTTAGGCCATGCCGATCACGCACTGGAAGAGCACAGGCTGGATCCCGACCAGCTGGGAGGTGACAGCCCAGAGGGAACGGTGAGGTGGGAGCTAAAAGCTCCACAATCCCACAGGGATGGGACCCCAGGCAGTCACAGCTACGAGGATTTTGCATCTCAGCTCCCAAACATTCATTCAGGACAACAGAAGGGCCTGGGAGACCCCTCCCCAAGTGGGCACAGCCCGACAAGCCCCAGGGCACAGACACCGCCGCTCCAGGGCTGGCTGCAGGCTCAGCACGTCAAGGCTGCCAGCCTCACCAGACCGGCTCCGTGCCCACGGCGTTGGCACGCAGCTCCCTAGTGCCCAGGGGGGTCTGGGCTCTGCCTTGCTCTCCGCTGCAGGCAGCCGCAGCAAGAAGGAGCAGAGTCAAGGGCTGGGTAAAACCAGAAACCGTTCTCTCACAGCCTCCAAAGCCGCAGGTTTTGGCGTTTTGCAAAAAAAGAAGGAAACGGCACGTGGGAGCACTGTATCGCGGCAGTCGAGGAAAGCTGCAACCCCCCTGAGCTCACCTTGACTGTCGATAACGCTCTGCACCACCTCCTCCAGCCCCACCATGTAGATGAACTCGCTGTTGGCTGCGCTGGGCAAGAAATGCAGCAGGGGAGCAGGTGGCTTCGGGGGTGGGATCTCCAGCAGCGTCTTTTCCAGCTGCTTGCGCAGGGCAAGCTTGGCGGCTGCCTGGGAGTTGGCGGCGTCGTTCAGAGCACTGGGGCTGGGGAGCGGAGACGACACCCTGTTCACAGTGCCAGGCTGGATGTGAGAGGCAAGGTTCATATAGATGGCTGAAGACGATGTACGCTGGCAAGGAACAGAAGAACTTGATTGCTGGAGAGGAAGAGGAGATGAGGATTAATTCAGAAAATTAGTACGGTCCCCAACTACGGCTCAGCCCCTAAGGTAACCTGGATGAGCCAGACTGCCTTCTCACAACCCTCCCTCTGCCCGCAAATGTTCCCAAAAGGACCTGGGGAGACAGGAGCCGTGCTGGGACTCGGGAGCAGGGAGCACATCTCGGCCCCTACAATAAAGCAGTGCCGGTGCTGACGAGCCTCCAGTGCACCAGAATCCGCAATCTTGGCGTCTGGAGCAGCCCGGGGACTTCTGCAGGCGAGGGAACGCGTGCGCAGGGTCCGGCCTCAGGACCCAGCATCGGCCTCGCCGAGCGTAGGCAGCGCTGAGCGCCGTGATTCACGCGCGGGCACCATCGCTCACTGTCGAGTTCTGCTCCTCCACCTCTTGCTTCGCTGATCTGGCAGGCGCCCAGGCAGCATCCCCGCTGCCAGATGGTGTCCGTCCCCTCCCACACAGGTGCTCCGAATGTGCCAATTCCCTCCTCTTCCATTTCCAGCAGCTTTCTTCTGCACCCTCCGTTCATTTGGATGCGCGGTCCCTCTGGCACGTGACGGTAGCAAAGCACAAAGACTTCTGCCAACCTGAGGATGCAGCTTTTGCAGTCTTTTGTGATAAGAAGCCATCAGCCTGCAACCTATTTAAGCTCTGCTGCCAGCCTTTCGCCCAGCCTACCTGTTTCCCAAGGTAGGAACGCTTCCACGCATGCAAAGGGGAAGACCCCAAACGGTAACAAACCCTCTCAACGATTCAAACGGGGTCAGCTACCAAAGCTCGGGGGACACGGTCACGTCGATCAAGAATAACACAGAGAAGATCAATCGGTTTGCCCCAGTTTTCTTTTTTTAAAGACTGCTAACACTTCGTTGATTGGAGAAAAAAAAGGCAGAGAACCAAGCTAATCCCAAACCAGTTGTTCTAACATAGGTCCAGGAAAATTAATGGCAGAGCCGATCAGGGATAACTCATGCCGATATAAATAAATAGTTGATGAATTAACACCAATGAACTTACAACTCTTCTGTAAGAGTAGTTGGGGTGCTTTTTTAATCGAACACGTAATTAGGTTTGTTTGACCATTGTTCAGATGCAAGACTTTCAGATTGTTGTGTTTATAATTTACAAATTTGCACTATACTATCATTAGGACAGATTAAACGGCTTAAGAACTGGCAACAAACCCTAAAAGAAATTAACAGGGGTCATTCACTTGGGCCCACACACGCACAGAGCGGCTCAGCCAAGCGCCGCAGTCTGGGATGAGGAATAGAGACTGTCCCACAGCGTGGGAGACACAGCCCAGGCACCGAGGCTGTTCACAGGAGAAGGGTCTGATTGCTTCATGCAGCACCACTGCTAGAACTGGAAAGCGTTATTTTTTTTCCCCCTCTCCGTTTCCAGTCTTCATGGAAGTCTTTCCGCTCTTCCAAAAGTAAAACAAATGGTTTTAAGCGTCCTGCTCCTCAACTGCAGGGAGTTCACCGCGCTCTTCCGGCAGAGAGAAGCGGAAGAAAAGCACAAGCGAGCGAGTGCTTGCTACTGACTGCGGGAAGAGGAACCGGTCCTGCTCACAAACCAGTCGCCTCGCTTCACCGGGGTCTTCGTGTCGCTGTTACAGCAGGAGGCCAGTGCTGCTCGGATGAACCAGTGCTTTGGTAGCTGGCAGCTCCAAACAGAAAGTTTTAAAATTATTTATCATTTCATTCTTCCACGCAGGTCAAGGACATCCATCTTCGTCCACGCTTGGGATAGATTTCCACCTGCAAGCTTCGCTCCGACATCTTCGTGCTGAGCTCTGAGCACCTCCATAGCACTCATCAGACTCCTATTTTCCCTTCTTGCTAATCCCCCCAGGCAACTGTGCCCAAAACCCAGCGACAAATTAGTAACCTACCGGTTGGTAGTTGATGGCTGGATTCATGCTTGGAGTTGTAGTGCGGATGAGGCCAGGTTTAGGAGGAACTCGCTGCCCTTGTAACTGGGCAGGGTTCGGAGCAATCACACGCTGCGACATAAGCATATGGGGCAGGGTCGTATTTGTGGCAGACCTAATGACACTGTGACCCTGTGGAGAGAGGAAACAAGAAATAAATTTAAAAAAAAAAAAAAAAAAAAAAGGACTTGAGGTAAACCAGAATTTTTAGTTCCCTGATCAGGCTCTGCAACAGCAGAGCATTTCCACTGATCTGTAATTCCAGTTAACTTCTAACACGAGACACCGCTCAAAGAACTTAACTTTTCCTTTAATTGACCGTTACTTTAAATAACCACAGCTATTTTGCCTGGACGGAGGATGTCTCAAGTTAACATACTGATATTTTCTGCAGAGAGGCTGGAATTGCACCTGGGTCAAGAAAAGGGGTAGTAATCTCGTGGAGCAACGGCTTCCCAGGAGCCAGCCAGCTCACCGGGAAGAGGATGGACCTCTAGGATGTTCTCGAAGGTAATTTTCAAGACACACATTCGTGGCCTGTCTTTGCATTAAAACAACCCCATAGATTTCATCAATATGGAAAAACACAAGGGGAAAAGAGGGGATTAAAAAAAAAAAAGGAGGCTGTTTTCCAGCTGCGTAGAGCTATTAAAACCAGAATTCACACTGGTGCCCAAGTTCAAAGTAAAACAGTTATAAGAGTCCTGACTAACAGGGAGATGGGTGTTCACCTTCGGTGCAGGAATGCAGAGGCGTGCTACAAACCTCAATCCCGGGCAGTCAGAAACATGACACCGGGATTGGAAAGACCTGAGCGCAGGCTGAGCCAAGGCTTGACCTGCCCAGGCTTCTCCTAACGCTCAACTCACAGCAAGGTCTTCGTGGCTCCGAGCACCGCCAGAACGGCTCCAACAGGGGACGACAGGTAGAAGGGCTCAATTTTTTTTATCAGAGATGATCTTAAAAAATTAAACACCTCCTGTCTGACAACCTTTTTCTCCCCCGCCCCCTTTTTTTTCATTAGACTTGTTCTAGATGAGGTTCTCCGCTGTCACACATAAGAAAAGCTTCACAAAGACTGTGCAAACAATGCGTTTCCTCTTCTCCTAAAGCCCATTTCCTTTACCAGCCCGATCCCACTGCGAAGCCACAATAGACTTGACCCGGAATCGTTGCCATAGCAAAGAAAACAAATGCCACAAACAAAGAGGAGGGTTAATGGAGGGAGTAAATGATCAGCAAGATTGAAATGAAAGTCTTTTGGCAAAAGCAGGAGAGAAAGCTACAGGCAGACAAACACGCTGGAGGATCACCTCCATCCTCATCCCATACACCATCTTCCCAGCATCTGGGTTCACAACCGCATCGCTGGGACTATCTATATCCCAATATATGATCAAAGAAATATAACTGACAGCCTCCTGCTGACAGGACAAAGTCCATTTCCTGATGCTACAGGGCTCGGGGAAGAAGAACACTTGGGGAGGGGTACGAGCCTGCCC
This sequence comes from Fregata magnificens, assembly GCA_013389945.1. Classification (NCBI taxonomy): domain Eukaryota; kingdom Metazoa; phylum Chordata; class Aves; order Suliformes; family Fregatidae; genus Fregata; species Fregata magnificens. Next base: position 60,233 of record WAAD01016716.1, read on the forward strand.
AAGGTGGCAGGGGACCCCAAGCCCTGCAGCAGAGCTGGACCAAGCCCTGGGAAAGAAATCCCCATCGCCCGTCAGCGTCAACACCCCGCTCCCCAGGCACACGCCGAGTGCCCTCCTTCCACTGAGCTCATACCGTTGGCTTCTTGTTTACCCGTGCAACATTAAACAACCGTGTCATCTAGAATTAGCATTCTTCCAGTGCACAGGCAGAAAGGTAGCCGTGTCAGATGGCGCCCTGCTCTGCCTATAGTGCTTTCCCAAAGAAGGTAAACATTTCAATTCCCTGTTTTGTTTGCATTTTTCTTCACCCTCTTCCTCTGACCATTCTGCACCGTTTCAAAAAGCAGCTCTGCTGACTGGCCACTCCTGCGGGTACGTGCAAATGAGCAGTTTTCTCCCTGCAGCCCCAGAACTTGCATTACCAAGCAGCAGACAACTTTCTTCAGGGCCACCACATCTAAATTCAGCTCCTTCCACCTCACAAGACCCGAATCATCGGCTGGACTAACCTCCAGAGCTCCCTGCTGAAAAATCTGCCGCTTCTGAAGCAGCAGAGCACCCAGACCTCCCCACGCACATCATGCAAGGGGCCAAGAGCTGGGACGGGCACAAAGTGTTTTGGGGATGGCTCAGACTCTGCTGATCAGCTTCAGAGATGACCTCGCCTGTAGAGAGAACTTCCCAGACCAACTGTGGGACACCAGACCGTTCTACTCACGGCGCTGAGAACTGCCAGCATTTATCTGCCTCTTGGAAAAAGCATCTCAGTCGGGCAGACACAAAAGTGCAGCATTGCGCGTGCACCAAGCAAAATTATAGTCTTTTGCACAGAAGCGGGTGTCAGGAAGGCTCACCTGTAATGTCCTTAAGTTCTGAGGCTCAACCCCCTGAGCTCCAGGCCTGGAGGGAAGCTTGGACAGTCCCTGCTGTCCCACGTGAGCAGGAGATGGCTGGACAATAGACGCCGCATTCTGGACAACTGGAGTCTGGATTGAGAGAAAATGCGAACTGGCATCAGTGCAGGGCGCTTGGAAAAGAAATCCATCGACAGACCCGACGCGGACCAAGCCTCATCGATGCTACGTCAAATACTAGTACTTCAGGGCTGCATAGATTTATCTTCTCAGCTGGCCCGGAGGGCAGCACGCTAGGTAGGATGGGCTGTGGGTTTGCGACAGACACACTTTGGTAAGAAATATCACACAGGAGGACAAATGTGGAGGAAAGGAAGGTCCAAGAGCAGAGCAAGTCTTTGTGTTTGCCCGTTAACAGACTTCTGCGAGGCCAAGTGCCTTCCCCCCGCACCCAGCCCCAAACGGTGCCACTCAGAGCTTCACCTTCTGTACCACGTTCTCCTTTTGCAGCTGACTTTGCCTCAGTTTCTTCAGCAACACAAGCCTGGCCTCCTCCAGCCGTAGCTCATCCCGAAGCTGCTTGATCAGCTGCTGTCGCTCCTCTATGCTTTTACCCTACAAAGAGGCAGAAAATCAGTCAAAACTCAAACAGCTGAGCCTTGGTGGCAAGAGGGCATGAGGAAGCTTTAATACAAGCAAGGATTTGTGCCACGGATAACCAAGGACGCAAGAGCTCGATCATCACACCCAGAAGTTACCACATTGCTCAGAAACCCCCCTAGATCCCACATTCTTCAGAAAAGCAGGAATTCCCTGCAGCAGAATGGCGCTCTGCTGGAGCAGCCACCTGGGACAACCGAGAAACCCCTTACCTTAAACATTTCAAGATTTGCTGCCTTAAGTCTTTCCTCCATACGAGAGCTGGAACGGGGACTGGATGCCTCATTATCGGAGAGGACAATTATATCTGGCGAAGGAGTTAATCGTCCCCTGTCCTGGTCACTGCGTGAAGGGAGGGGAAAAAACAAGAAAGGACTGAGCCACAACACCGAGGCATCACCAGCAAATCTGGGAGCGGGACAACCCCCCCCGCCCTCCACCACGGATGCAAACCGGAGCTCGGCACCGCTCTCCACGCCTGCAGAGCCGACGAACACCAGCAGACTGCCGGCTTTAGGACAGAAGCACCCTCCGCTCACAGGAGGGAAAAGACTCATTCAAAAACGTTTCCTTCACCAGGGTGAAAGGTGGGTTGTTTTAAGAGCAAGGTAGGCAAACACATGATGCAAACCCTATCTGCGAGAGGACCAGTCGGGTGTTAATAATGAGACATATAGTAACTAAACAGGGAGACACAACTGTAGCCAGGTGCTGAGATGAGAGGGAACAGGGGTAGATACTCTGGCCTGGTATTGTTCATACTTACTCCGGAAGATCACCACGATGCTGGAGACGAGAACAGGCTAAGTCCCCCAGTTAACAGAAATGTAAATACTCCAAGCCTATCTCAATACAAATCTATTTTAAAAGGTCACTCCATAAAGGAAAATCTGAATAAATACCCTGCGTAGAGTCAAAAGATCCAATTGAACCGTGACCTAGAAATCAGTAAACGAAAGGAGCAGCAACAACAACAGCCCATCACTGGGGGAAAAAAAATATATTAAAAAAAAAAATCAGTGCTATAATCCAGCAGCATCCAAGCACCGCACTGTTCGTGGTGGCATCATTCAGAGTAAGGAGACACTAATAAAAGCCCTTTGCTATCACCAATTTAATGTAATGGTGCTTGGAGAGCCTTGGAAAAATGCTAAATAGTCCAGCGTGAAGCAGCACGAGCACCATGGTTATAAAGGTGCCGGGCGCGTTGCCACCAAGGCAGACAGACTTATCGCTCTCGGACTCACTGGAAGGTCTTTGGTGTGAGGCTGCCAGGGGGAAGGAGATACACAGATTATCTTATCCAAAATTTTAGCTTTGAACACCCAGGAGGAAGCACAGAGCCGAATGCCAGTTCGGTCCCTCCGAAGGCAGCGGGTCCGGAGAGGATGCTCGGAGCGGGACCCTGGCTCGCAGCGGGCTTTGCCTTCGGCGGCTTTGGCTCCCAGATGTTACAGCCGCTTTCGTAGGCATTTCAAAGCACTTGTGCTGCGTAGCTGCCCCCTTCTCCAGCCATTGCACGTCCGCTGCAAACCCCATCGATCACGGAATTTGCAAGTCGCTCTTCAGCTGGAGAAACGCCCCCAGCAGCACGGCTCCAACCCATCAGAAAAAAAAACAACACAAAAAAAACCCCCCAGAAGAAATCAAAGCCGTGAAAGCTCTTGGCTGAGCCCAAAAGCACTGGGACACGGCTCTGTGCAGTATTTGTGGGTGCGTTATTTCAGAGCCCTCAATAACCTCTTTGTGGGCCATCACACACTTAAGACATCATATGAACATGGTATCTGCTGATCAACAGATACCCTGTTCTTGCGGATCTCCTTTCAGCACCCCACGGATGCCGCATGTGGGACCCAAACCAGGGGTTTTCCAGCTGCTGCTCCCTCTCCGGAGCAGGGGAGGAGGTTTCCCAGGTCACTGGTAGCAGGAGAGTTTCCAGCTGCGGCCGAGTTTGTGGTCTGTCCCAGTAGCGTGGTTGGCAGAGAAGGTCCAGAGCATCTTATCGAGATAAAGTCAGCCCAAGCTGGTCCAGGCAAACTAACCTGCACCCGAGGAGTTTTATACTTAGCTGGCCAAGAGCAAGAGCTGCTTTTGGATGAGTCTTCAACAGCTCTTGAGCGGCCCATTGCCCTCCCACGGCATTTTATCTGGCCTCTGCTGCGAGCTACCCAAGGTGCCTATCTCCCAACTATCCATTAGGGCACGTCTATACACGAAACCACTCGGGAATAAACACGTCCTCACAACGAAGCAGGCATCCCGGCTCAGCTTGCAGCCACCATTCCCCAAACGGGGTTTCAAATGTCAACAAATACCGTGATGACCAAGTGTTTGGATAGGAGGCTCTGTGGTACGCACAGGATCGCACGTCAAAAATAAAACGCATCAGGCTTTCAGCTGAGGGTCCGTTGCCCCATCAGCATCAGGGCTGCTCGCACAGACCCCGCAGGCACCAAAACCAAGTCCCTTATTTTGCTGCGAGCCTCTGGATGCACTTGCTTTGAGTAACAGCGTCCCAAACTCTCGGACCAGAGAGACTGAAGGCAAACAAGCACTGAGCACAACAGCTTTTCTTGCTCCTCTTGCATCCTTGGCCACATCTCAGGCACACCCGGAGTAATAAAGCATCGGATTTTAGTTCAGGATTTTCCTAAATGCGGGCTGTCATTATTGGCTGCTGGTGATTATTTTGCACAAGCATCCAGATACATCCAGGCTGTTTTATTTACATTCCATCGAGGGGGAAAAAAGCAAAGCCGGTGTCAAAACCAGACAGGGGAAAACAGGGCCATCTGCAAAGAACTGCTGAATATGTCAGGGTTGTTCTATTTACTTTTGTCAAGGGAAGAGCATAATTACAACAAAACTACTGGAAGAAGAGCTGCGCTGACGGCGCAGGAGGCAGGCAGAGGTGAGAAGATGTGGAGCACGCTCCCAAGCAAACTCCAGCTTAGTGACCCCTTATCAGCTGGTTAGGAAAATTAAACACCCCCAGCCTTATCTCCCTTGCTAGAGACATTTTTCGCATTCAATTGTTTCAGAACTCGCAGCGGAATTTTTCTACGTCTTTTTAGAGCCGATTTCTTTTCAATCACAGTTAGCGATTCAAGTGTCCGCGTCCGATGCTGGTACCTAACTGGGTTCCCCGCATCCTGCACAATATTCAAGCAACTCAGCTGAGCAGGCAGCCCTCCGCAGCGCCCGACGCTCGCCTGCCAGCTCTTCAGGGAGAAGACAACCTGCACAGTAACTTACCCAGAGCCATGGTTATTCCTACAGCATTTAACACCTCAAGACCTTAAACCCATTTGCCAAGTGGCTGAATATTACCCGTGTTGTCTGACCCAGAGGGCTTTTTGGGAGAATGGCACTTTTTAGAGGTGCAACACCCCGATGACGCACTCGGAGCAGGACACAAGTAACCCCTGGGCACCTACATAAGGGTGTTGCTCGTACCCGAATGCTCCCACGAGTGCAGATAAAACCCTGTGGTACACAATAATAATGTCTCTGCCTCACCACATGCAGTTCTTCAGATTTTATGGGAGGCCGAATCAGCGGCAGAGGCGACCAGGCAGATTTAAGCCACGTATATTGTCACTAAAGAAAAATAATCCAGGTGGTTTTCTCCTTCCCACCTCTGGCACTCCAGGTCTGTTCACCACTTCTGATGCTCTGCAAGCCAGGGTGCGACAGATAAGAAAGGACCTATGAAGGCATTAATCTTTATAATATTTACTACACTGACAGCACCCAGAAGGGGCTTGAAGCGTTGAAATCCCCTACCTTCAAATCCCCTGTCCATCACCTGCTCACCAGCCCCCGTTGGGACAGGAGCCCCCCAGAAGCGCAGGCAGCACCCCCTCGTTATCCAAAAGCCATCACCAACACAAAAAGACCCCGATATGACACATCAACGAAGACAAACAATCCCGGTTTTGCTGAATCGCGGTCCCGGTTCCTCGATGAACAGGGAGAGTGAGAACAGAGAACACTGGCAACGCACACCCCGTCATGAAGAGGGCTCACCCTGCCCTCGGACCTTCCCGCTGAAGCAGCCGAACTTCCCGTAGGTCCACAAAGACCTACTCAACCAGCTGGGACACCGGCATCTATCTCCTGGCCCGTGAATGCAGCTCCTGTCGTTGCAGGCTGCAGCTTTGCACAGGAATTACCACCGCCTCCTTCAAACACGCTTCAGCCGCAAATACCTGGTTCCTGAGCAAGGTGCAGTCATTCATCTGAAGCACCAAGAAAACAGACTCATAGAATGGTTTGGGTTGGGAGGGACCTTCAAAGACCATCCAGTCCGACCCCCCGCCACGAGCAGGGACATCTTCCACTGGATCTGGTTGCTCAGAGCCCTGTCCAACCTGACCTGGAATGTTTCCACTGATGGGGATCGACCACCTCTCTGGGCAGCCTGTGCCGGTGTCTCACCGCCCTCAGCATAAAACATTTCTTCCTTACATCTAGTCTGAATCTCCGCTCCTTTAGTTTAAACCATTCCCCCTTCTCCTATCGCTACAGGCCCTGCTAAAAAGCCTGTCCCCATCTTTCTCATACGCACTGAAAGGCCGCAGTAAGGTCTCCCCAGAGCCTTCTCCTCTCCAGGCTGAACAACTCCAACCCTCTCAGCCCCTCCTCGTAGCAGAGGTGCTCCAGCCCTCGGATCATTTTTGTAGCCTCCTCCAGACCCACTCCAACTGGTCCGTGTCTGTCCTGTCCCGAGGACCCCAGAGCTGGACGCAGTACTGCAGGGGGGGTCTCACCAGAGTGGGGTAGAGGGACAGAATCCCCTCCCTCGACCTGCTGGCCACGCTGCTGGTGATGCAGCCCAGGATACGGGTGGCTTTCTGGGCTGTGAGCGCACCTTGCCAGCTCACATCCAGCTTCTCACCCACCAAAACATCACGGGAAGGTCTCAGCTCTTTGCGTCTACTTAAAACAGGACACCTCCATTCTCCTCCTCAGCCTGTTAGCCAAGCCTACGCTGGCTCAGTATCCAAATCAAGCCAGAAATCAAATTCATTAACATTTGTTTCCTTCTCCCTCCTAAGAAAGCTGAAATAAGAACAGAGGCGGGATGCACCAGTGCTGTGCAGCACATGGGATGGGCTCTCACGTGCGACCCTCCAACTCCCCCGCACAGAACCTGGCTGCAGGTGTTGGCTGCGGAAATTGAGCTGCCGGAGGTCACCGGTGATAAAAATCAGGTGTGTGCGCGCTGCACATACGGAGAGCGCTAAGAACGCCAAAGCTTCTCCTGGAAAACAGACACAGCTCACCAGCACTCGATCGGTCTCAGGCTCAGCAGGAAAAACCATTCACTTCTTCCTTGCAGAGGCACTAGCCTGGCCAGGGTCAGGTTTGAGATCAACTGGCCGTGCCACTTGCATCAGATCTGGCCTCCAGCTAAACAAAGGACTTCTGCTGCCGCTTTTGTAGGTGCTAATAAAAAGTCCTGGCTGGAGGGGAAGCCCTCCTCCTCCGTGCGCACCGGCAGGGTCTGCTCTGCCAGCCACCTGATAGTTGTAGCTTATAATACTAAATGTATGGATGGAGGAAGAAACAAAATCCGTCTGGTTTTGGGGTGGAATAAGAAGGGCAGCAGAAGCAAAAACAATGAAAGAATAGCGCTGAATGCCTTCCAGAGAAACTCCACTGGGAGAGCAGGCTCCGCTCCTCGGCGTTCAGCCAAAGGGACCTCGCAGACACCGGGAAGACTCCCCCAGGCCCGCAAAATGTCGATTTAATTTCTGACTTGGGTTCTCACATCTGGCAGAGCACAGGATTAACAACAGGCAAGCTACAGACTCTAGTAGTTTGGCACCTACCTTCTCCTCGCACTCATATCCACCGGCTCATCGTTAATGTTTTCCTTCCCCGGCCTCCCTGCAGTCCTGCCATCCCCATGGGGCCTAAGGCTCCCATTCAGCTTTTCTTCATAGACTTTCACACCATCCTGTTTCACCGGGAGCTCGTGGGGCACCTCGATGCCCGAGAGGTCTTTCCTCTTCAGCAGTGCCAGCATCTTCAGGCGCTCCATCGCCTCATGTCCTTCCATTTTCAATCTCTTTGCCAGGACATCATCCCGATCATCTGCTTGGTCCAAGCTCCGTTTCAAGAGGTTCAGGCGCAGAGCATCTTCCGTCATTCTGTCCATCCTGCGGGGACAGAGGTTGACATAAGGACACAATCAGTATCATGGCAAACAGAAAATGGCTGCGGCAGACCCGGCTTACCTCCCCCGGGGCCGGCAGGGACCTCCGAGCCCAGCCTCCCCCCTCGGGGAGCACCGACCTCCCACGCGCCTGCATGCGGTGACCTGCCGGCAGCAGTGCTGCACGCTTTTAGTCCCGATCCTAAACCAGCCAGGCGGGGAGTTTCCCAAGCAGAAGGAACCGCACGCACCCGATGAGCGAGAGCACCCCGAAGCCCTTGAGAACTAGGGCACAATCCCTCGTTCGGCATTAAAACACTGCCGTCTGCGACTTGACAAGATTTTCTAGAAAGGGGAGCCGGAAAACACTCGAGTTGTCCAGGGACACAACGAGACCAGCTTCGCTCCTTCTCGCACCACACGTGCCCAGCCTTAGTTTTTGTAAGGCTTCCTTTGCAGGCTTCGGGCCATGGACTTTTCTTTTTTGAGGGGACCCGAGGCACGGTTTGAGCCCCCTGCTATCAGTACGAACGCCACGGCACGCCAAGTTTGGTAGCAAGCTTCCAAAATACAGAGAATTCCCTACCACGTGGTTTTTCCTGCTCTCTCTACGCTCTCAGGCGAAGTTGCCCTGTTAGTCGGCGAGGAATGCGAGGCACCTTCTCACTCAAAGGATGAAGGCACACACAAGAGCATCCCCACCCACGCTCGCTCTCCATCTTCCCCGGCCGACCGCCTGCCTCTCCTCCAGGTGCAAAAATGCCCCGTGGCAAACAGATGCAGTAAAAAAAAGGGGAAGGAGCCGCAGAGCCCATCCCAACCCCATCTCTCTGGTCCCAGGCTGATAAAAAACTAGCTACAACAACAAAAAAAAAAAAGCCAAGGGAGCTCCACCTGAGAACAAGGAAAGACCAGCTCGGTGAGGTCTTTACCTACCGACATGCAGACTGGGGCTGGGGACAAACAACCAGGGAGTAAGTCAGAATTAAAACGTGGATGTCTCAAGAACGCCGATAACTTTTATCGCTCCGCACGCCAGCAGCTTGCAGGGGCTCGTTAATAAAGTCTGCGTGCTCTGAGCCAAAAGATGAGGCCAAAGCGGCTGAATCTCGGGCACCCCTGCTCCTCCACGCTCCCTTCAGGTGGAGCTTCCTAAACTTGGCTCCAAGTCACTCACGAGATAAAGCTTCGCCGAGCCAAATTTCTGCCAGGAAAACATTGTTCTGGCTCAGTTCTAAATCCCCTATAATTACACATCTTCCGAAGTACAGCTGTCACACAAGTTCACCTACAGCATCAATATGGTTTCAAGGATACGAACCGTGCTAGAGGAACCTTACTCTTAAAAAAACGGGGCGCAGTCGCGGCAGGCAGCAAGAAAACAAAATGCAAATCTGCAATGCAATAGAAAAAAAGTCCGACCAAGCCTCTGGCAGAGCCCGATCTCAAAGAAGCTACCATGTTCAGGGTGAGCACTTTAGACCTCTTTCTACTTGACAGTCTAGTCTCTCTGCAGGAAAATGCACGTCTACAGCAACCAAATATAGAAAGGCAAGCACGGGCAAGCCAAGGAAGACACATGAAATGCTGCTCTCCGCCCCCATCCCTAAGAAGTGACCCCAGGTTAAATTGAAGCTGTGAGTGGCAGTGGGTTATTTAAGACACCATGGGATAGCGAGAAGCCTCACCGCACCCAGCGCTGCGGTCTGGATCCGGCTGCTGGGAAAGCGCCGAGCTCCAATTAACTCAGCCATGAAAGGGCCTCCACGGCTGCTTCCTCCACTTCATACTCTTGGGAGATAAAAGAAAGCGAGGAGGAGGAGGAGGGAGAAGTCCAGATACCTGGCAGACAAAGGGTGACGCACAGGGAGGGTGCGCAGGCACTTTCTAACTGGCCGGCGCTTCAGCGTTTGCTTGAGGACCCGTTAAAAAAGCATCCCTAGATAGTGGCACCCACCCGCAGTGCGGTCAAGTCATCTTGCAGGTTCTCCCCTACCGGGAAACTGCTTCGTCCCTATGAAACGAGCTCCACATTGACACGTGAACCGAATATATCACTTAAAAAAACCCCAAAACAACACACGCCGAGCACAGGAGAGCTGCTGACGCCTTGACTGATAAGCAATCTGAAGCAATTTCACTGAATTATGTCTTGGTACTCAAAAACCTTGCGCTGCTTCACGCACATGGATATTTCACGTCATGTGTTCTGACACCAAGGTAAATGCAGCTGTAATATTGCTGGCAAGCAGAAAGATAAAACGATGCTAGAGCGCACAAAGGAGGTTCAGGCTTCCTGAGCGCACGGTGGTCTTCTTCTGGCCTTCAGAAGGGTAGTGAGAGGTACCTGCGCGAGGAAAACCATCAGAACATCATAAAAATTTGCCCGTTTTAAAAAATATGAAAAGTTGACGTCTGCACCTCAAGGTGCCACATCCAGCAAACCTGGCACGGACAAAACAAGCAGCGTACCCCAAGGGAGAGCTGCTGGGCTCTGATGAGGTTTCAGATCCAGCCATACCCCTTCGCAGGCACTTATTTAAGCAAGCCAAAGCACCACCGTGAAACGTGAGCGGAGTTGTGTGTTTCCTTTAAAGACCCACGGCAGCCACTGTCCCTTTGAACTGCTACGTGCGAAAGGAGAAGAAATCACCTGCTAGTAACTGCTGATTTGGAGCTGGGCTGCCTCTGCGCACCCATGAGCAGAAGGAAGCTGTAAAGCCCCGTCTGCAGGCACGCAAGCGATGAGGAGCGTTATCATCAGGCCCCGATCGGAGTCGGAGTGCGAAACAAAGCCAGCGACGGAGGCACCGGCAGGATCTGTGCCAAGCAATGGAGTCGGGAGCAGCCAAGGGTCCACCACCACCAAGACCGCAAAGGGGACACAGCGGGGGTACGAAAGGAGAACAAACCTTTTGCTCAGCCTCTCTGCAAGACAGAAGGTCTCCTTCTGCCTCCCCTTCCCTGCAGGAAGCCCAAAGACCTACCGTCCCATCACCAAAGTGGGTTTTTGGGTGTCCCTCACCTAGGTGGACCCATCTTGCTCCATCGCGAGAGGAGTACCACGTCCCTGAGCACCACAGTGTCCCTGTGATTTTCCAGCTTTGCCGTCACCCGCTAGCACAGAGCTGGAAGACGAACAGTTTGTCTTTTGGAAAGTTAAGGAAACATCGTCTCGGGACGCGGAAGAGGAACACACCGGGTAGGAAACCAAGGTCTTGGCCAACAAACACCGAGGAAATGACACACCAGCCTCCAGGACTCGATGAGCAGCCGTTAGCGGGATTTCGGCAGCATCGTTTAGCACATCCACTCGCTGCGGGAGGGGAGGACTGAGCAGACCATGAACGAAACCCCTGCTTGTAGAGATGCGAGTAGATGGTATCTGAAGGGTTTCAGAATGCCCTCCCCTTTAACGTAAGTGGCTTCAGTACTAGAAACAAATCAAAAGCACTGTTATCAGAAACAGGTACTGCAACTATTTAATCCTTTCAAGAGGAGGCTTTCCAGGCTTGGTAAGGAGCACACGCTTTCAGCCAGATTCAATAAAAATTAAATTAGGCTTCAGTTTCTTTATTGAATGGGGCCCTTCAGCGTTAACACTCAGCTGCGAGGAGGGGGAAGGGGAGGGGAAAAACTGCAGCTTTACTGGGAGCCCTGGGAATTTCCAGAGCACCTCGACTGCAGAACTGGGCAAGCCAGGGGAGAGCACTCGACTTCATCCAAAAATTAGCAGAAAAGACCAGGAATTCTTTCAACCACGGGTTATTCTGCAAGTCTGAAGGTCAGACAGTCAGGAACTTCAGCACTGGCCCTGCTCTGTGTCATGGTAACCCAAACGAAGAGCAGAGATTAAACCTCTCCGGTTTGACTGGTGAACAAGGACTGGCTGTGGAGCATCTCCTCTTTATCAGCAATCCGGGATTATAAACTAACCAAGAGCAGATCTTTCCTCCCCCCTCTGAATTTTAGCCACTTTTCAGAAGAAGCCAGCCTCGTTAATCAGACGGTAATAGGACCGTGTTAAACGGATGCACGTTGAGCGATGCCATTCACCTGCACCGGACAACATGGGTGTGCTCGAGTCACACCTGAAGGACGGGAGGCAACAGGCACGACGGCACATCTTCACCAACACGGCATCGCAAACCTGACTTGCCTCCCTCCGGCAAAGCGCTCCCGGAGACCTGGCACATCCCAGGAAGCAGGCTTTCCCTCTCGCTTCCCTAAGGAACTGAAACAAAATTCTCAAATGGTGGCAAAACCTCCCAGGGGAAAACAAGAGAGCTATAAAACATGTTTTGTTTCTCACTTGATACAGACTGTAATTATCTCCAGTTGCAGCTCTGGAGGTGAGCAAGCTTTCCTGACTACTTAAAAAAAAAAAAAAAAAAAAAAAAAAAAAAAAAAAGCTGGTGTCGGTCTAGAGCCAACATTTAAGAGGCTCCCAGGGAGAAGGAGGCCAGAAGAGGAGAGGGGACACCCTGCTCAGCCCCCACGACACAGGAACGCGGGACGGTCCGAGAGATGAAACTTGCATCGTGAGCAAGACCAGAATGGCCATGTCTTCCCCCCTCTGATGCTGGAGGAAAAATGCCTTCTAGGAATCCCGGCAAAACTTCTGCAGCGGAGTCGGAGAACCCGCAGCACCTAGCTGCGATGGGAGCACTGCCCTTATGCTGATTGACGGTAATTCCCTGATATAAACGGACAAGTTGCAGTCACTTGGTGCGCAGATGCTCTTCCCAAAGACTTTGGGGCCCCAAATCCGACGCTCCGGCAGCTGCCGAACATCGCCGCCGCCCAGGCGGGCTCCAAACCTCTTTCTCCACCCCAGCGCCAGCCAGTCCCCGCACACCCTCCCGGTTTACAAGCGCGAGAGCTCTCCTCTCCGCAGCCCCTCCAGTTTGAACCACGCATTTCCAGCGTCGCTGGTTTCCAGGCTCACCTTCATTTTTGGTTCACAACGTCCCCATGCCCGCAGACGACACCAGGGGCACGTTGTTGTGTGCGGAAACGCGAGAGCATCACAGCCCGGTGCCTGTCTGTGCCGATGCCGCCTTCAGCACAGTCAGGGGCAAGGCAGTCATTAGCTTCAGCATCATGTGCTCCTCTATATGTTCCTTTAGCTTTAGGCGGTTTCACTTCTCCGGTGCTCGAAAGACAGGTTTGCCGTTCCCAGACAAACAAAGCAGCAGCCCTGTTTTCCATTTATATTTGATACAGCACCCACAAGGAAAAAAAACCCAAAAAACCAAAACAACAGAACAACACAACTATTTTAAAAGCTGGAACAAGCGAGTTGGGCCAAAAAAATGAATATTATACTGGAGAAGCAAGTATATCTAGGGAGTAGATATAGCCAGTGCTTAACGCACAGCCTGTACAGATAAATATCCTTCTGAGGTTTACCTGATGAAGGTGGGACCAAGCAACTGAAATTTGGCAGCATCAGCAGAAGTTAATTTCAACTTGAGTTTATTCAGGGAAGCCCCGGGAGGTTACAACCCCTTCCCTGTCTTTCTTTTAGGGCTCCTCCGTTGTGTTAACCCACACTTTTGTCTTCCTCGACTCCTACGCGACCAACCGCATAGTCCAGCCGCTATTCCCGGCCTCAGACCCTCCAGAACTAATTGATGGGTTGCAATTAACAAGCTGACACAGAGCAAAGCTGAAAGGCAATGCAAGATAACGTGCCATCCTACCTGCCCGACCGAGAACCAGCAGTACGCAGAAGGAAAAATCTTACAGAAGAAACCAGCAAGACTCCACTGGAGCCAAGGGGGACACTGCAGGTGCAGAAAAAACCACACAGAAATCCTACAATTTCTACCTCTGGACGCGATCCAGACTGGGAGGTGCAACCTACACTTCTCCTTTCTCGCAGGAGTCCGAGCGATGCACCCGAGGTCAAGGCCACGACATCCAGAAGTCACGCCACCGCTGTCGGAGGCTTCCTCCAGCTCCCAGGCTGGAGCTTTCCGGCCACCCGCACTCTGGGCAGCATCAACCACACCAAGCGTGGATCAGCCGAGATGGGACACACTCCGACGCTCCATCCCCGGCCAGGCAAGAGCAAAGTCTCCTCTTTTCCTCTGCTCCGGACTCTCTCGCCTGCCTTCTCTCCGAACCATCTGGGGCTAAAACCTTTTGCAGCGTGCTCCAAAATCCTCCTGGCAACCCTACTCCTGCCGTCCTGCGAAGCTGTTTATACTGGCCGTCATCACAAGCATGCAAGGCAAGATGGACTCTACAACAGATCTCCTCTGACATTTCTTAAAAGGAAAATCTTCCCCCGGCCACGTGGTTCCAGCAACACAAGGTCTCCCCAGTCCCATCCCGCCCAGTAACAACTGGTCTCCTTACTCATCTCCGCTCCAGCAGCCTAAGGAGTTACTACAAGCGGACCTGCCGCACAGAGGGAGCTGACAGCCCTGGAAGAGCCGAGGCGGCTACCTGGGTTCCTCCCTCCGAGGGAGGATGAAAGGAAAATAAAAGGACAAACCAGACCTGGTGCCTGCTCTGCTCCTTCCGAAGCCGCTCGTCTTCCACAGAGGAGAAGGGCGAGGACACGCCGTGCACCACGGGCCGTGCGGCATCTCCGGGTACCAGTGCACGGAGCAAAGAGACATGCTCTGTGTGAAGATGGCACACGGATTCCCGTTCTTGTTTCTTTGCCGTCCAGGTAAGACGTCACCTTCATAACCCTGCCTGTACCTGCCGCTTAATGCGACGCAGCTCCAGGGCAACACCAGTGGCGATCAGCTAGCCCGGAGCAGCGGAGGAGGCAGCATCAGCCCAGCAGGTCCTTCTTGGAGGACGAAGCACCAAAAGCAAATCTTTCGGCCCTTGCCTGGTTCAGGGTGCTCGCAGCGCTCCCCAGCTCAGAGCAGCTCGCTAAAGCCTGCTAGGATGCTCAGCGCTTGCAGTGAGGATGAGACCGGTGGCGAGGAAGTCGCTCGGGGCAGTTCATCTCCAGAGATTACCTGGATAGAAAGCCAGGCTGTTCGCGACGGCGTAGTACTGACCCCACTCCATGTTACAGCACGACCACGCGATGGTCAGGCACTGCAGATGCTGAAAATTTTGCAGGAGCGATAGCGTGCACACGCATTTCTCCTGCACACACATTTACGGATGCACCTACATGACAGAAAATCCTCCCCGTGACAAGCAGGTGGCTAAACCAGAGCCCTACGGAGAAAGGAGGAGGGCTGTACTAAAAGCAAGCTGGTCATGCTTAAATGAGGAATGGGATCATACAGTCGGTTGCAAAGGTTATCGGCGGTTTGGGTGGGGAGCAGCGGCGAAGGACAAGTGCTAGTGCCGTCCACCGAGAAGCGAGAACCGAACGCAGATAGACGGGCGTCTGCAGCAGCGTCGGGAGACCAGAAGCATCCTAAACCCTTTGAGAAGGGCTATTTTCCAGAAAGATTAATTTCTCCTCTTCCCAAGCACAGCGTTAAGTCCATCGCACGCACGGACCACCACAGCCTAACGACGCTCCAGCAGAAGAGAAGGATGTTTTTTCTCCTGGCCTGATAGAGAAGGAGAGAGGTACAGAAATATCTCCAACACCGGCATGGACTACTTGAAACGGTCCAGGAGGGCAGAGCATCTCCCGCATCCCACGTGGGCAAGAATTTTCAGTCGCCATCATCAACTAGAAGGACGTCATCCTTCAGCCAGCGACGCACGGCCAGTAACACCAGTCACCAGTAAATCCCAACCGAGTATTTTTTATTCTTCCAAGCCATCCAAGCAGACCCTAAGCATCCAGGGAAGCTGATGGTCGCAGAGCCGCCCTTCCACCACCCGAGTGCCAGACTCAGCCTAAATCAACAGCTCAGCGTTGCTTCCAGCTTCAGCCTAGACTTCAGACCAGACTTTGCCCCAGCTCAGCAGCAGGAATAAGCCCCACTGGGACGAGAGATTCGGAAGCGATGCGGGTACTCCCCACCCACCCCATGAAATAAAACCTGAGGGGAAGCGGGGACCTTCACACACAATTCGGAAACATTCGGGGCTGCAGTTGTTGAAAAAAGCAAACGGGTTGGATTACCAGAACAAACGCATTTACAACACGTGGGGTTGCACGGAAGAGACTCAGCAACTCAGGCACCTGCACCAGCGTCCAGCATCCAAACCCCAACATCACCACGTTATCCGTAACGTTTCCAGGGACCGAACGTCCAACCGGCGTGTCCGTCCCCGTGTGCCACGGCAAGGTTAGAGTGAAGGTGCTCCGAGCAGCTCTACCACCATCTTGGTTCCTCCAAACAACAGGAACCGCGCCGTGATTTATATATTAAAAACTGTTATGTCGGCGGAATAAAAGCTGTTTAAAGCCCCGTTCTGCTGGGCTCCAGGAGCAGAAACGGCATTTACATGCGCTGAGGAGGCGAGGTCCAACTTACCTGAACGTGCTCCGCTCCCGCTGTTCAAAAGCCACTTTTGCACCCCTGAATCGCACGATTCCCCTCGAACGCTTAAAAACACGCTGAGCCCGTAGGCAAACCGCGGGTTTCACACGGTTTGACTCCTCGTCCGGAGCCCGCCGGCGCCATGGGATGAAATCGTGTGTCTACGGGCTGCCGAGAGCCCGGCACATGCACCGCTCCGACGTCTTCGCTTCCATCTAGGCTGAATACAAACCAACATCTACGTCGTAAAATGCATTTCAACACAGCACACACAAAATGGCTGGCTCCCAAGACGAGCATTTCCATACAATACTATAAAAAGGATAATAACCTAAAAAGGTAATTATGACTTAACGGCTCAGCAGTCTGAAGAGAGATCTGCAAGAACACTGATGCAAAGGGGGGGGGGGAGAAACACTATCAAATAAAAACGTGCTGCTCTTTGAATCCTGATGCTACAGATTGTAAGTTGTCAAGAAATACTACGCTGGGCTCGGATTATTGTGTGAGCCGCAAAGAGAAATACTACGCTACAGCCCTGTGGAGGAATTTTTATGCAGGTAAGAAAGAAAATATGTAGGGCCTATCGTGGAGATTTTATCAAGAGCAGAACGTGCACGAGGCTTTAAAGAAACACACAGCCCTAAATACAGCCTTAACAAAGAGAAAATAGCTGACAGAGTCTTTAAAAAAATTCACCAAGCGTAAAAGGAGAGTTATTCATAAATAGGGGGGTTAAGCAAGGCTCTCCCTGCCACTCAGCTGCACAAGAGGGGAAGGAAAAAAAAAATAAGACAAAGAAAATATTTTAGAAGACAAACCGTGAGGCTAGTTTTCGACAGGATCGGGGAGCTGTCTCTTGGTTGCAGCAGACCGTAAATTCTTACGGTCGTTTCGGCGCAAACTCGTTAAACAGTTCTGCTGCTTCCCCTTCCCATCCCCAGCTCTGAGCCATGGCAGACACCGGTCCCCCCCCCCCGACAGCCCCTGCTCCCCACCCGGCTTCCTTCGCCTTTCCCCAACAAACCAGAGCCCCGTTGAGAAAACAAATGAATAAACGAACGGATAAAATATTTTTCTATGATTCTAAAAGCACCGTGGTCGGCAGGGACACATCGCAACTTCCAAATCGACTCCGTCTCGCTGGATAAAATGCCCGTGCCTGCGGCAGGGGGGGACCACACGGCTCGTGAAACACAACCCCGACCCCCCCAGACCCCAAATCACCGCTGCCCGGCTCAGAGCAGCCCCAGGTTTTGCAGCCCCAGGTCGAGTTTTGCACAGCACAAACATAACGGTGGGGAGCAGGCGGTGGGCAGAAAAAGTGCTTCTTTCCCTCTCCTATCTTCCCCTCCTAAGTTTGCATTTTTAGCAAAGTTAATTTATTAGGAGGAGGTAATCCCAGCTGCTGCATCCAGTGCAACGGGCCTTACACCTTACCCCATAAAATCATTTTCAGGTTGTGGCAGATGGGGAGAGGAAAAAAAAAAAAGGCTGCTTTCTGCCCCTCAAGGGGGGGAAAAATACAAAAATACCCCTCCCGCTTCATGGGGAATTTGGCTGCGATCGCACGCTTTGGGGAAAGCCAGCCCTGCCAGCTGGAAATCGTTCCCCACCCTCGATGAATCGGTCAGTTAGAAGAAAATATATGTAATACTACTACTAATAAAGGAGAGGGGGGGAAAGGGGAGCGTTCGCCTCCATCCTCCTCCACCTCTCCTCCCCATCCGTCAGGCTGAGCAAGCCGGGGATGACGCAGGCTTCCTTATATAATGCGCCGCGATTTCCTCGACTGCGGGCCCTGCCTTTGTGCGCGCCGCACGNCTGTAAAGACATTACATTTAGCTGCCAAACTCATGTTTAAAAAAAAAAAAAAAGAGAAAAAGCAGATCTGATAATCCATAAAGAGCCTTTTGTCTGTTAAAAAAAAAATAAAATAAAAAAAGGACAGTCTAAAGAATACTTACAGGTACAATATTCCTGCTGCCTCCTCTAGTTGTCAAGAAAATAAGGGAGAAAAGAAGGGGGGACGGGAGAGCCGGGGAGCGGGGACGGCGGAGCGGGAAGGGGGGAGAGGAGGGCGAGGAAGAGCCAAGCTTTTTTTACGAGGAGCCCTCTCGGAAGAGCATGGGCGGCCCCGCGTGCCATCCCCCTCCAGGGACCTGCAGAAACCCTGTCTCAAAACGGGCACTTCCCTGCCAATCATGCGCTGTACTGTTATATTAAACAAAAGAAAAGGGGGATGCTTACTTTTACCCATGATGCCTCGCGGGGCAGGGAAAAAGAGAAAAAAAAAAAAGAGAGAAAAAAAAAAAACCAGTTGCAGCCGGTTTGTAACCTCAGGACATGGAATTATCTCTTAATTT
>WAAD01016716.1:78709-91969 GCA_013389945.1 Fregata magnificens
ATAAGAGTCAGTTGGCTGCCGCCCCCTCCCTCCCCCCGGCCGCCAGCAGCCCCTGGCCCCCCGCCAAACTTTGTCTTCATTCATGAGAGCTCCTTTCCTCTGATGGTATTTTAACCATTTCGCTTCCGAAAAACGACAGTCGGGTCCCTCGACGCTCCGCATGAGCCGGCGCCCGCAAGTGCTTTGCTCCCCCCTTACCGAAAAAAAAAAAAAAGCCGCACCCCAAGGTAGGGTAAGGTGTCAAACCATCCTCTCCATCGCTCACGGCACGCCGGTCCCAGCGAAGACGCCGAGGGATGCCGGTGAAGCCGATGGCGGCACGAGGGTGGACAGGCGGAAGGGGCGACCGCATCCCTGCTCGCTGGAGGAGGGCATCTCCGCACCCTTGGGCCAGCAGAGCCTGGTCTGGAGCTCCGACCAGACCGGCCACGGACACTTGGTTTCAAAGACCCGGATGGTTTCCAAGAGGCCAGCTGCGGGTTTGGCATCTCATCTTCCCTCCTTCGTCGGAGAGGAAGGATCCGGCAGGATTCTGGCTGGGGGCAGGGGCACCACGGCAGCTGAGCCCGGACTCCAGCAGAGAGCGGCTCTACCAAACCTCACGCTCAGCTGTTTTACCCAAATTTCAAAGCCGACCGATTCCCGCGGCTCCTCACGCCGCAGCACGGGCACCGGTCCCTACGGCGAAGACAAGGATGCCCTAAAGTCTAGAGGTGGGAGCAAGTGACTAAAGATGAAAGGCGGGAGGAAGCAGCAGTAAGGATAATGGTGACAAGTTTGAGGCCTCGTTAAGGAATTAACGCACATTTTGAGCATCCGGCATGCTGAGCAGTTCCTCCAAAAGCAACAAGGACAGAAATGATTCACGTTCCTCTTAGTCCAGCTCCGCTAGCCCATCAGCTTTTTAATAAAATCGAAATTATTGAGTTTGGTTTCTTTACGCTGAAAGCAGAAATAAAACCAGTGTTCCCTCACCTCTGCAAGCCAGAACGGAGAACCTGAGAGATGGAGAGCGCGATGTGAAAGCGAAGTGAAGCTGGGCCTCTGATGCTTACCCTACCCAGACGACTATATATATCTCTCTCTCTCTCTCTCATATACTTTACCACTTCAAGTTCCTATCCAAAGGGAAAGACCTAGGGCTCACCCGTCTCCCCACACCGCATCCTTTATCGGGACCAGTCTGGTCTAAACCCTCTCCGTTAACGAGTCAGTTCAAGTATTTTTCCAAAGCTGGTGAACGGACAGATTACCCCGAAACCCAGCACAAACTCAGCTTTACCAAACACAGAACAGGAATCGGAGTCTCAACAGTTCAGATGAGAACGGTTGGTGTGACCGGGCGGCTGAAATCACTGATGAAATGGGAACCTTCCATTTTGGGTTGCAAATCACAAAATGGTGCTAATCAAAGGTTAACAAGAGCGCTAGCGTCAATTTGGAGAGACTCCCTGCATGTAATTAAGTATTGGTACTACACTTAATTTATTTGTGGAGCAAGCAGAAGTGACCGACTTACAAATTACATCTTTTTCAAGATAGCGCACACAGGTTTCACTGGTTTTACACGCTGAAAGCATTATCAAATCATCTTCTAAAAATAAAGCTATTACACAGCACACAAATAACCATGTAATCTGTAATACCCGGTAACTATCATGTATTTAGTCAACCTATGGACTGCAGAGAATCTGGTAATTAAGCAGAGTTTCAATGCCACTCCAAGCGCTGGTACTACCCCAGTTTGCCTTTATTAGATAAAATGGAACAATTTCGTTTACAAAGGGGGAAATAGCTAATTAGGCTTTAATTACATGGTAGTTACCATAGATTTATAAACAAATGAGGTGGTGGTTTGGGCCCCAATAAGATTTATTTCCAGGCTGCGTCCACCAGAAACGTGCAGACCGAGCGGCAGGTCACGGGAGAACGGAGAAGAGAAGTGCAGGATAAGAAATTGGCATTTTTTTTTTTTAAGAGAAAGCCCAAGCGCGTTACAGCTGAGAAGTTTTCAGAAATCCTGAGGTTCTGCTTGAAGAAATGATGTGTTTTGGGGTCTCTTGGGGAAAAAAAAAAAAAGAGGGTATTACATTAGGAAACCTCTCTTCCATATGGCATGAAGAAACCCGCAGCCTCTGACGTGCCACGGTTGGTGGTCATCGCTGGTGGGTACAGCCCTTCAACACAGAGATGGGCAAGCGCGGCTTCTCCCAGGGAGCAAACACTTGTCTTTCACAGTATTTGTTCAATCCCAGGGAAAAAAACCTACATGGCAATACCTGGGAAATGCTTCTCAAGTCCAGCCGGGGCTGGAGGCAGCCATCTCACCAACATCCTGGCACCAGTTTTCCTTTCCCTCCGCAGACTGCCCTTACCTTTAACGTAACGCTGCTTGGGTCCGGTTACAGAGAAAGTTGACCCTCTCTTCATTTAAAACCCAGAATTGAAATGTTTTTGCTGACCGTCTCTCAACATTCATGCCTAAGCAACGTGTCCTCGGCTGCGGGTCTTCACAGCTGAAATTCAGTTCCCCAGTCGGGTCCACGTATGATGCTCAGTGCAGCCCCAGCCCATGCGCTGGTACTCACTGGTCTTCACCTCCCCGGGCACCGCAGGGAGACTCTGCCCAGCCTCACAGCTTGTAATTTCTTCCCCATGTCATGAAGAAACATCCACTGGTATCAAGGAGGGGACTGCACTACCTCAAATAGTTCCCTCTAGGGAAATCTCCATCCTACGCTTCTTTATCTCACCTCCCCATCGACATCAGCCCACCGTGGCAAAAAGTTTCTTCAGCATTTTTCTCTGTCCTCAGCCATTTCCCTTCTCTGATTTTTAGGACTGTTTCATGCTTTTTCCATACTCCCCAGCTTCCTCCAGACCTTTCATCCTTGTTTTAAGGCGTGCAGAGATTCAGCGGAGATGAAACAGTTTCCAACAAATCAGGGGTGGTTGAAGATGCCTTACATCTCTCCTCCTGCCCTGTCCTTTATCCCGCTGTTGCAAGGCTTCTGAAAGATCTTTATGGCCAGGATGGGGAAAGGTATTAGTAAAACATCACTGGACTGTTCATTTAATTGAATTTTAGGGTCCTTTCACAAGGACCCATCCTCTGGGTGCTTCTATTTCCAGTATGAAAAGGCCTTTGACGAAGTCTGCAAAAGTGCTAACAATAGCTGCTTTTATGCAGCTCTGTTTCCCGAACCCAATTCATTATCTGCAGGTGATCCAACGCTGAGAAATCTCTCCCCATTCCCGTTGGCTCTGCTGGGTGATTAGCCCACAAGTCCCTGTCTTCTCTTCATTTACGCTTTTACAGCGATTCTTATATATAATATACACAAAGGACAGGTGGCAAGGGTCTCTAGGGCGGCAAACCTTCAAGCTTTCCCAGGTAACTAATCAGGAAGGTAAGAAAGAGGCGGCCGACCAGAAAAGTAGGATGCGATTGCCTGGAGTTAATTTATTGGGACGAAATATTTGGAAAGTTTGAATTATAAAGTCACTTGTTAAAGGACTAACGTAGCGTGGTACCCAAGCTAACGGCAGGGTGAGATTTAGCCCATGATCTGACCACTGCGCACTGGCCCAGGGAACGACGACGGTACCGCAACCCCACCATAAGCAATAAAATTGGGTAACACTCCCGACACCAGGGACAAGCGATGAATCCATCGCATTTAACCGCGCACGAGAAGGGCGTAAGAGATGAAGAGCAGAGTGTGGGTTTGAAGGCACAGGCTGGTAACGAGGTTGAGCCCAGAAGACTCCCAACACCTGGTGTGAAGATGGCAGGAAGGCTAATTTCATATACAAACCCGTTATGTGAAGTTATGACAAGAAGAAAGCCCACGATCCAAAGAGCAGTAAACGTCACGATAGTCGTTGGGGAGGAGAAAAAGATTTAATTACAACACTTCTATTGAATTTTAAATTCAGCTGGCACTAACCATCCAATGACAGACAGTAAATATAAGAATAGTAATAAAGCCAGCAATTCAAAGCAATAACATCCCCGTATCACCAAAGGATGGGGACACTTGCAGCGTCGCTCCTCAGTGTTGCCTAAATCCCGCACTGAATCTCCAGGCGAGATTCCAGGAGGAACCGAAGGACTAAAACGCAGGGCAGGGTACAGACTTGCATCCGTGCTGCTGGTATTTCAAATCAACGCATCGAAGAACAATAAATCTCTCCTAATCATTTTTTGGGGAAAAAAAAATCCAAACAAACCCAGTCCCATGGACTGTCACCGCTCTTCACTGTGCCCGGGAGCACCGGGAAGTCTCCAACACAGCAGGACCCAAACGGAACAGCTTTCTGCAGCAAAGCAAGCGATGGGAACAGGGTGGGTTTCATCAGGACTCATCTCTTCCCTCCTTCCTTATTCCCCACCTGTGCTGTCCTTTGGTTGTAAATCTGTCAGCAGAGCTGCCTCTTCTCCTCCAAAACAGAGGGGTTCTGGACCAAATCCCCTCCTCTTCACATTTTTCGGACCTTCTTTCCTTCCTTCTCATTAGCTAATAGCAAGCAGATGATTGTCACCATCATAATACAGCTTCAGACTAACAACAAGTACTTTGCAAAATATTTTGTTAAAACTAGAAGACAATTACACAAGGGAAGGTATGAGTTTTTTTAAACTAGAGACCTAAATTGCCATTCAATACAACTTCAAAGCTTGCTAATCTCCAGGCGAAGGAACTGATTAACAAGGTTTCACCAGCAAGCTCACATGAAGCAGAACAACGTTCACCAGGAAGAGACGGCCAGGACTACCCCAGCGTAATTCACAGTTATTTCATTTTCTATGGGCTAGTCCCAACCGACATAACCCTGCTACCTAAGTTCAGCCCAGGTCTGGGGTTCACCCCTCCGAAATGATCAATTCTCTCTAAAATGCAACACAACCAAGGCTCAGATCTGTCCTTCGACTGATCTCCTTTGAATTTTTCAGTACAGTGCCAAGGTCAGCTCCCCTCCCTCACTTTTAATGGCGATTTTAACAGACCGGTCACCATCCATGCCACCGCCGACTAGCTGCAATGCGATATTTTCTTCACGGTGCTATCCCACCGGAAAGCGAATGGACAGCAGTCCTATTTCTATCCTCACCACAAAGTGTGGGAAGCTAACCATGTCCAGCAGCTGCCGGCTTCCCAGTCCAGTTGTTTTCAGCACTGAAACGTAAAACTAGCGAGCGGCACTTTGGGTCCACGTATTTCGGAGCAGCAGACTAAATGAGGGTAAAGCAAGTACAATTAGCATAAAGACACCAGCGTGAGAGCAAAACAACAACAAAGTCCACACGGGGAAGAGAAGGCAAGGAGTCCGGGGGCTGCTGGTGGTCCAACCAAACCCCATCTGCAAGCCATTGAGAGAACAGGCTCACCGGCACACCGAGAGAAACACCCAAAACTGCCGTATGGTGCCCAGCAATTTATTAAGACATCCTCGGTGGCTTGCAGCAAGCTTCCCGACCCATTGTTCCTTCGATTTATCCAAATCTCAGCAAAACACACTGACTAAATACAGCCGAGTCCGGAAGGGGGGTTATTGTAAACCGGTTTTGCTAAAGAAACTCAGGATCTGATCTTCCATTAAAGCTATTCCTTTAAAAACAAGTCGATTAGCACCTTTCCTCTATTTCAGCAGACACGTATGTTGTTCCAGGGCTACTGAACACGCAGCATCACGTTAAACTGGTGCCTCTGAATCGAGAGCGGAGACTCCGGCCATGGACACCAAAGTGCCACCTTCCTCTGCGTGGCCGCTGGTTTGTTGAAGTTGTTGCAGGGACTAAAAGAATAAGCTACTG
The DNA here is from genome assembly GCA_013389945.1 of Fregata magnificens. NCBI lineage: Eukaryota > Metazoa > Chordata > Aves > Suliformes > Fregatidae > Fregata > Fregata magnificens. The sequence continues at coordinate 84,528 of WAAD01016716.1, forward strand.
AAACGCCAAATCAGACTCGCGATGCACTAGTAGGTATTTAAAATTGTCAGGTCTCCAAGATTAAATTAGAATCAGGGACTTTAATAAGAAGCAAGTTAAGGAGAGATTCACAGAAGAGGAAAACGCATTAGGTTTGGACTTATTCGGCAACAAGGGACTATTACCAAGCAACCATGTTGAAACTCTCTGAAAGTCTGCATCTGTCTGATTGATTTCCTTTCACTCAAAATTCCCTTTTAAAAACAACAACAAAAAAAGTCTAAAGAGTGTCATCTCTTGGCTGGTGACAAAGGTAAGCCAGACTGCACGGGGCGTTAATAGATGAGTTTGAGGAGCAGATAGCTTCGTTCCAGCCAAGGGAGCAGCATCTCCACCTGCGTGGGCTACACCCCGCACATCAGTCACCCGCTCTGGGTAATCGCTACAAACCACCATCTAAAGGGTGGTTTTAAACTGGGAGCAGACTGGGAGCAGCTCCGCTGACGCCCAGATTTCCAGCTACTCCCCAGTCCAAGCCCTGGTGCGGACCTTCACTCATCCACCTGAGACAACGATCCAACTTTAACAAATACTTTACAGCATAAATCTTAAAATCCCCTACGATTACGCAGCAAGTCACACAGCGTAATGGACAAGCAGGTTTTCCACTCGCTGTCCCACTCCCTCACTAAACCCCGGCAGCTCCCGGAGCACAGACAGAGAGACTACACCTGTAGATGTTTGTAAAGATGCTGCAGAGATTCATTAACTTTACGCAGTTCGTTCCCGGATATGTGCGTATGGTTCTCAGCAACCCACTGGGAAAACAACTGTATATATATATATAAAAGAACCATTTTTNATTACAAAAAAAACCCCAAAACATCATGATTGGCAAAGCACGTGGGGCCTTCGAGATAATGTCCTGCCCCCTCCCTCCCTCAGCTCCTCTCAGCAGCGAGGAGTTTCAGCTCTTTTGTCTTTTCAGGGACTAAGTTAATTTTATTCCTCTGAAACAGTGACTCTGCTGCAGACAAAAGGAAAAATGAAGACCCACTGCAGTGAAACAAGTTTTATAATTCATTAAAGTGAATTATCTTTCTCCTACAAACTGCGTTAGGCAGTCAGGAAGGGGGGGNAGCAGCAAAAACCGTGTCGGCAGGAGGATTTCAGGTTACCGATCTCCCTTCACGTCTCCCCTGCTCCTCGAAGGGAGGATGCGATAGCAGGGCAGCACAGGGCGAGATCTCGCACGTTTGCTTTGCAAGTCTTCATGCGGGGATGTCGATGAGACATCGAGCCTGTCCAGCTTCTTGCACGGACTGGAGGAGACTGGGGAGCTGGAGCTGACTTACACCCCAAAGCACCTCGCCAGGGCAAAGAGTTTGAGGGAAAAGAGCTAGATTTAGTCTCCAACGAGAGGCATTTCAGGAGGATACATCCTCCTTCCTTGCTGGGAGCTTGAAGAAACACCCTTCCATCTGTTTCCTTACTGGTATGGAGGCGACCAAAAGGTATTCGGGCTCAGCAGAAGAGGGATAAAAAGCCTGATCCCAATGCGTGAGCTCACCAAGCCAGCAGGGAGAGGTCCAGCCTCTTTCTGCCGAAATCCCGTTTCCATAGCATCCTTCTTGGGACCCCCCTGCCTTGGGAAGAGGAGGGATGCGCCTGTCTGCTCCCCGGGGGAACCCTGGCCATCCGAGACCGCAATATCAGGACCGGAAAGATTTGCATGGGGAAAGACAACGCTTTGATTCACCGCATGCAGAAGGGTTTCTGTTCCCTGCAAATATTTATCTTTATGCAGGTTTGGTGATAAAGATCCTGTTGCTAGCCCCCGATACCGAACCAGAGCATTAGCTGGAATGAAAGATAAGTATTTAAACGTTTTGTCTTCGTGTATCAAAGCACACGGCTGCTCTGCTCCCACGTACGGGCAGGGCATAACCCAAAGCTGCAGGTCCAGGAGATGGAAAACAGGCAGTAAGCAGCAGCATCCTCTTCCCGAGATGACAGATGGGTTTTGGTTAGGTCTAATCCCAAAGAAAAGAGATTCTTGCATTCATTTTCTGAGATGCAATGAAAATGAGGCCTAAATCCAGGATGCTCTGGAAAAATACACTTATTGGCTTCAGGCAGTTTGAGCTTATGGTCACTACAACTTGCCCCAGAAGCCCAAGTCCAGCAGCACCGGGGTGCAGTGGCAGCACCGCTACCGCGCACGCTATAGGATCCAGAACTGGGTGTTTGGAGGCATTTTTAACTCTTCCATTGAACCAAAGGGCACACGGCCACAAGTTATTTTATTATTAGCACCGCCTGGCCCCCATGCAGCCATACTGAGCTGCTATTTTGACGCAGGCGCCCGAGAGGCACCAGCGCACGGTTCCGGCAGCCGGCACGCTGGGAGAGCGCATGCACCAGCCGCCCCACCGACGGCACCGCGCGTTTGCATATTCAACGGCAGAAAGGTTTGCTTTTAAAAACCAGGCATGAAAAATTTACGCAGGAAAAGAACCGCTACGAGAACGCCAACCGCTGCGACGAAAGCCAACAAATGGGAGGAAACGCACGTCTCAGGGCAGATCCTCCGGCACCTCCGAGCGCAACAGGACACCTTTCCTCCTTCCTCACCGCTCCCCGTTGCGCTGCGGGACCAGAGGAGACACAGCTCATTTCACCCCGAACCGAGAACTTCTCTGGTTTTTGCTTTCCGTCACCACCTTAATGGTCTTTTAATGGTCTCTCTCCCCTCTCGCAACTCTTTCGATCATCCAGCAGGATGCTCCTCCGACCTCAAGGAACCAGGCAGGGCTCGTAAGCGAGGGCTGCCTCTAATCTACCATCGGGACCCTCAAATCAGAAAATTTCAGGGTTCAGCCCCAAAATATGCACTCAAACCTGAGCAGTAGCACCCTCCATCCAGCGAAAGCCTGTTAAGCCATCCCGGCACACGCACGGCTCCACCGGAGTTGGTACCACCTAGCTGGAAATACCTGCTGCCGCTGCGAAGCCAAAAGACTTTGATTAGGGATGAAACAAAATGGATGTGGCTTTGCAGGACTGACGTGCAATGGTCTCGTCGATGCTCCGTGGAAAAAAAGCCCCCGAGGCTCTTTATAGACTCCTCCGCGCCAGTCTTCGGTCTAATTTTAGAGAGGAGGCTTGGAAGTGCCTCTCCTCACACCCTCCAAATTCCAAATGCTGGTGCTGGTCTTCAGAAGGATTTCAGGCATATTCTGGATGCTGCTATCACAAATAACCGGATAATATTCCGCGTCCAAGGGGCAGAGTTGCAAAACCAATTGCGATCCAAAGTTTAGCGTTATCCCCCTTTCCTCAATGCATCTTAAATAATCCCGTCTTTGCGAGGGCTCAGAGCGAGCAATTAGAAGCGATGTGCCACCTTTATACGAAAATTAAGGAGAATAAAAAAAAAAAAAAGAATAAATCCCAGCACCGTAGCCTCTTCCCCGACCCGCTTCCCACGGCTGGGGACGAGCTTTCTGAGGTCTGTGCACGCAACAAGGCACTTGACAAACCTAAAAACATCCCACCTGGGATAATCACCCACTCTGGTTTTGCACAAGACAAGACCGTAAGGCGACAGGAGGGAACCCGTTAGTCCCAGCAAGGAAGCCCCTGTACCTTCGGGCAGTGTTATCAGCAAACGGGCCAGAGCTCTACTCGAAAATGGTGCAGTAGCACCTAGAGTTGTTAAACGGAGGGAGAACCTCACCCTCATATTCATTATACAGAGCTCACTGTCCCAGTTACGTGGGTCACACCGAGGAAAAACAAAAAAACAACCCTGGAACTACTGCGGTTTTCCTTGATTCCATGAAAAAAAAAAAAAACTAATGGCATTCTTTAAGATTTTGGGCATCTGAAGGGGAGAGAGCAAAGGGCAAGGAATGGCTCCGAGGAAATACGTACGAGATGAAAAAGCTGCCCAGCTCAAGGACGGGACCTGCGATGCCTAAACAAGCCCCCCCACGCCTGAGGGTCCCTGGGTCCCAGCTCCCCTCCCCAGCCCGAGGCGGTTTCTCTCTGTACCCCACCAAAGCCGAGCCACGTCCATTGCTGGACCCAGGCACCACCACGATGCCGGGACGGCTTCCATCCTTCGCCCAATTAACCCGGGAAATACTTTCTTTCCAAATCAGGTTTGGCGTCCGAAGGCTGGTTTCCAGTTCAGCTGGAGGTCCGGGAAAGAACAGGAAAGCTTGGGACGCTGCGCTCGGCTGGCGATGTTCAGGGAAGGAGGAAAAGTCACCATCAGCCTCAACTGCTCCATGGAGAGCTGGAAAGCACCAGGACAACCACCAGGTACATAACTCCATTTTAAGGTTAGCTAAACTTTATGTCCGATCATTTCCAGCTTTAACAAAAAAAAGGAGGAAGACAAGAGGCACTGCACATCCACGTGCCACCGGCATCGCTCCGGCCATGAAGCTTTGTCTTCCACCCCAACCGCACCGTGAGAGCAAGGGCAAGCTGGGCTGTCCGACCACCCAAAAGCAAGACCCTGATCGTCACACCGGGCGGGCTGACAGATTCATCAAAGTCCCAATTTCAAAGTAATGCTCTTGAAGGGTAAAAAAAAAAAATTAAGAAAAAAAAAAATCTCTTTTTCAAGTGACCCAGATAAGCATTTCAACTCCACCTCTCACAATAAGTACGTGCCATGGCAAAACGAGCCTCTCCCCAGGCAGATGGTCCACCGGGACGCGTGCGAGCGCAGCTCCTCGCTTTTCCACCGCTTTCCACGGAAACCTCCTGAAGAAAGCGCAGCCGAGGCAGAGAATATTTGTCTTTTTTTTTTTTTTTCTCCAATGGCCAAATTACCTGAAATACCAAAACCCATCAAGAGAAATGACTTGAAGTCTATTCATAATGGTGAAGGAAAGAAACGGGGGCCCGTCGCTTGGTGCATCACCCCGAGACCATGCAAACAAGTTATGGAACAGTGATATATCATCCCACGTGTTTAAAAAAAACCCTGCAAAATAACCTACATGCAACCAAAAAAAAAAGTCACGGCAAATGAAACCCCAGCCATCTGTAACTGGGCTCCTCTGAACCACCTCGAGATTAAGGAGCAGTCTTTGGGCAAAACCCAAAAACACGGCTTTCTGCGGAGGGATCGCTCGCGGCACCGAGGAGCTACGGAAGCAAACGGATCCCGAAACCGTGTCTGTGCTCGACCTGCCCGCACAGAAGCGTCGGCGAGGTCTCGGCATGGCAGCTCCGCGTAAAAGTAAGTTTCTTCTCCATCTTCCAGCAGTCGATCCAACACTATAAAACTGCAGCAGCATGTGGCACAGCCTGATAGGTTGAATTTCTGCGCGCGAGGTGGATAGCTTTACACGGGGATTAGATTTATAGCCAATCTTTTTTTTTTTTTTTTTTTTTTTTTTAAAACAGAAACATTTTGCTGTTGTGCCTCGGCACAAACACGATGCAGAGCTGTGCATTCGGTGCTCGTGCGCCAGCAGCTTTCAACAACACCTGAACCAAACGCCCCTTTAAAAAAGAAAAGTCGCTCTCCGTGGGGTAATACGCTGGGTTGTAAAAAAAACCCAGGGATTTCCCCCCTCCCCACATCCCTAGTTCTTGTTATTGCCAAAATGTTTTAAAAAATCAGCAATTCTTATGACCGAGCGGTGCAACAGGACTCCTTCCAAGCCGGGATGAGCGGGGCCGCTCGCCAGACAAAGGCTCCCCCCCGGCTGGCTCCCAAAAAGGGGCAAGTTATCCGGTACGCAGGGGCCGCAGCCCGTTACCCCCCGCAAGATCAGGATCCAGCGAGTGGTTTGTAGTTGGGGGGGAGAAAGAACAAAAACGCAGAGAATTGTCAATTAATAGGGAAACAAATTTAAAAAAAAAGCTTCAGTGATTGTTTTTCTTTAAATGCCAAAGGGAGTAGCAAGCGATGAAAGCGGCTCAGTGAATAAATCCGGGAAGCTCCTCTCATTTAAACCCCCCTGCATCTTGCGAGTGGTTGATCACGAGCCCCGCACCGCTCCCTCAGAAGAAAACATTGGCAGAAAAGACACTTTCAAGAGCATCTTAAGTTTAATTAACTCTGCCAAGTAGATATTTCTGCTCTCCCCCTCCCAGAAACATTTGAAAGGAGGCAGAGATCCCCCGCCCTGCGCTGGAGCAGCCGGGAGCACAGCAGGGACCGGGATGCTCCGAGCGGAGCCGAGTGCCGCGACCGGGTGCCACGACCGGCAGGGAGCCCGTTAGCCGTCGGAAGAGGAAGCCAGGCCGCTCTCGGCATGGGCAAACCGCAGAGCTGCAAAGATGGATGCTCCCTGTCAGCTGCACGTCACATTCGGTTTCACGCAGCCTCGTGATCAGGAAAAGCGCCGAAGCGAAGGTTGCACCTCACGCTGAAGATCTTAACGGCTCGGAAACCAGGTCGCCTGCCCCAAGACGGGTCTTTTTGGCTGCTTCCCACCGCCGGGCGAACAGCAGCTCCGATGTGCCCAGGAGAACCAGGAATGCAACAAATTCTAGGCACGCTCCTAAATCACAGCGAGGCAGGGGGATCCCTACAGACACCCGTCCACCCCGTTTCGGATAAGGTGCAAACACGGCGAAGGCGTCGTTTCACCCCGAGGGCGCCAGGCCCCAGTGGCACCCTGGCACGACGGCTGCGCCAAGCTCCCCCGACGCCCACGTGAGCTGAAATCGTGTTTGCCCCCGGTGACAGCAACACGGGCCATTTAAAATCCAACGATGTGCCAGAGCAGAGCACCGGCGTTTCAAGGGGTGGAGGGCTCTCCCTGCACACCTAGGCGGCTCAAACACAGCCGGCCCTCGGCTCCCCGGTGAGAAGGCATGCGCTCCTCTGCCGGTAGCCAACCACGCACGATCCTTAAAAACCACCGTCCTCTTGAACCGCTTGTTGTTGCAATCCTTCCCCAACCCCCAACCGAAGAACACTGAGAAATAAGAGTCAAAACCTCCCACACCTTCTTCCAGAAGGACGCCGGTCCCCACGGGCTTGTACCCCCCCTTCCTCCTCCAGCCTGTCAGCAGCCAAGGCAGGCTCAAAAAAAAAAAAAAATTTAAAAAAAAAATCCTTTTTCGGGGGTGATTTCAGCAAACAGAAGGCGAGGAAGGCAAGGCAGCTAAAGCGAATCGATAGGATCGCATCCATATGCTGTCGCTCTTCCTCCTTGCTTTCAGCTACCCTCCGCTTGCCCAAACCACCTCCTCCTCCTCTCTTCCTGGCAAAGCACACCCCCCCACCCCACCCCCCCGCCATCAAAGAGACCCTCCTTTCAAGGCACGGAGGGGAAGGGAGAGCATTTTTAAACGCCTCAAACGCTCTTATTTTGGGAAATTGAGCAAAGGGGGAGAGGAACCATGCCACCCAGCTCCCCAAACGCCGAGCAAGGAAGGGCCTGTGCCTCCCCAGAAGCAGCACTTTCATATCCCCCCCCCCCCCC
>WAAD01016716.1:103763-114638 GCA_013389945.1 Fregata magnificens
AGTCCCTGGCCCCTCACTGGAGGCGGTCGGTGCGGAAGGAGTCCTCCACGGCCGGGTCAGTGAGCAGGGCGTAGGGATCGCTCAGCATGTTCAGTCCGTCCAGGGTGAGGGGTTCGATTTTCAAATCCTCCTCCAAACCCAATGCCGCCGCGTCCACCTCAAAGCCAGGGACGCCGGCCAGCGCCGTCGCGATCTCCTTGGAGATGCCGGGGGGAGAATCCCCTATGGGGGGGGAGGGGGAGGAAGGGGAAATGGGGGGGGTTCAGCACCCCCCATCTGCCGTCCTGCTCGCCGCGGGGGGGCTGCCAGCGTCCCCTGCCCACCCACCTGTGAGGATGATGTTAGGAATGGGGCCGTGGCGGCTGCAGTTGCTCAGGTTTTGCCGGTTGAGGACGTGGGGGTCGTAGGTGCCCTCGGTTGGGGGGTAGCTCAGGGTCCCCAGCTCCTCGGGGAAGCCGCCGCTGTTGCCGGTGGGGCTTCCCCCCATCCCGAACTGCTCGAACTGCAGGGAGAAGCAGGTTATGGGGATGAACATCCCCGCCGTCCCCCCCACCGTCCCCGTTGCACTCACGCTGCCCAAGCCGAAGTCACTCAGGGGCTGTCCCAGCTGCTGCTGCTGCTGCTGCAGGGAGGCGTTAGGCTGGTACTGGGGGGCGTACGGGCGCTGCACGGTTCCGCTTGGCGGCACCGGTGGCGGTGGGGGTCGTGCCGGCGGGGCGGGGGGCAATGCCGGCTGCGGGGGGGACTGCATGGGCTNACCGGCAGCGAGTTGGGGAAACCACGGCAATCCAGGAGACCCTGAATTTCAGCCCCGCCGGCAGCAACCGGCGCCGAAACCCTGCACCCAGCACCCGCCACGGGCCGGGCTCCCCCCTCTGGAGCGGGAAGCCGGGGTGGGGGAGCCCCGGCTGGGACGTGCCGCGTTCCCCCCCCATCCCCGACCGCACGGAACTCCCTCCCGGCGGGGGGGGGTCTGCGGGCTGGGACGGGGGAGGGTGAGGGGCTTCCCTGGCATGTGGCTGAGATGAGGATGGAAACGAGACAAGAAAGAAGTTGAGGGAGGAGGAGACGGAGGCGAGCGCGCAGCGCGGGGCCGGCGCGGGCGATGGACCATGCATACCTGGGTGATGGAGGACAATGTGGGTGACATTGTTGGTGAGAACTGTTTGGGGTGCTGCCTTCTGGAGTCGCCACCCATTGGGAGGGTGAGGGGGCTGAGCGGGACCCGTCGGCGGGGCGAGGTGTTTATGGACGCCTGCACCATGGGGGCGTAGGAAGAGCCGCTCAAGCCGGAGGGCAGGCTGGGGTTGCTGGGGGAGGACTGCATGGACTGGCTGCGGGGGGACGTGGGGAGGGAGGGATTGCTGAGCGAGGAGGAGAGGGAGGAGGGCAGGGACTGGTTGGAGAGCGAGGAAGGGATGGAGGAACTGCTTTGAGAGGATTGGAGCGAGGGGTTGCTGAGGGAGGACTGGAGCGAGGGGCTTCGCAGGGAGGCCTGGAGGTTGGGATTGCTAAGCGAGGACTGCAGGGACGGGTTACTCAGGGAGCTCTGCATAGGTGAGGTAAGTCCTGTGGGGACAAAAAAGAAGAGACACCACCGTTACCCACGGAATCGCCCCGCGCCCCAGGCTCTCCTCCCCGGGCCGGGCCAGGCTGGGGCTCCCCATCTGCCCCAGGTGGGATGGAAGGTGACGGAGGTGACCAAAACGATGGAGACAGAGACAGAAACACACACACCCCGGGAACGGGACCGGCAGCGGCGCAGGATGCTCCGGCTCGGCAAGCGGAGGGTGGCCATTGGACCCCGCAGCTCTCCCCACCCCGCTCCCAGGCTGCAGCATCTCCGTCCCAGCCCAGGATTGCCCGGAGAGGTCGATTTTTGCCACAGCTGGCACTGGGATGCCAGCCGGGGAGTTCCCATCTCCCCTGGCCCCACCGAGCACTCGCTGCAGGTGGCTCTCCATCACGGGGGACCCTCTCTCGGCTCCCCGTGCCGGCCCCATGTGTCTCGGTGGCTGGTGCAGCCACCCCGAGACATCGGCTCCGGCGTCTCCCTGCCCGCCGGAGGTGGTGGGACGGGGCCAGCCCTCACCTGGCGAGTCGTAGCCCGTCCCCAGTCCCATGCTGCCGCTGATGCCCAGGTGCGTCATGGTGTTGGCCAGGTTGCTGGTGCTGTTGCCCCCACTCAGGCTGGGGTAGGCGGTCTCGTCTGGGTCGAGCGGGGTGGGCAGCGGGGAGGGGAAGTGCAGGTTGGTGAGGTCGGGAAGAGAGCCGCCCGTGTTGAGGGCCGAGGGGATGAGGGGGACGTTGGCAGGCTGATCCGGGGATGGAAATATGCTGGGGGAAAGAGAGAGACACGCTTAGTGTGGGAACGCCGCTGCCTCCTCCAGCATCCCCCTCTGCAGCAGCCCGGCCCCCCGGCTCTAGCCCCTTTTCCGCAGCCGCCTGTGGGCTCGGGCTGCCCAGCCCAGGACTTACTGGATCCCAGGGACTTCACAGGAGCGCGGACGGGCCGAGGACGACGAGAGCTGCGAAATCAAAGAGGAGGCGTGAAGTGAGGCCGGGGTGCTGAACCTGTGCTCCCCCCAACCCCGGGCCAGCCGTGGTTTGAAGGCAGGAAGGAGGCAGAGCCACCCTTGTGTCACAACACCCTGCGGGCAGGAAGCAGGCAGCCTGGGCAGGGGGATGCAGGGGTGACTTCCTCGCGGTCCTTCCTCTGCACCCACCTTCTTGGTGTCCCAGGGCTTCAGCGAATGCTTGTTGTCATCAAAGGTCTCTTCGATGGGAGGCACTTGGAAAAGAAACACTGGCGAGGGGAGAGCAGAGGGTCAGCGTGGGGAGAGCGGCACAGCCCACCCGCATCCACCCCGGGGGCACCAACCGGTCATGAGTGGGGCGTTACAGACCCACCCGCCGCAGTGGGGTCCCCAGCCACTGGCCCCCCGCATCCCACCCGCTGCCCCGACTCTTCACAGACTGCAAGGGGACACACACGAGTCCGTGCCGGGCTCGGTAGCACGCTGCCGGGCGCAGACAGGCGCTTACCTTTACTGTCCGCGTCCCCGTCCAGAAAACCTGCAAGAGAGCAGGTGACCGTTAGTGGCAGCGCACGGGGGACATCGGCCAGCACCACAGAGCGAAGGCAGGAAGGAGGGGCTGCTGCGTGACCCTGCTGCGGAGGGACGGGGCTCCACGCAGTCCCCCCACAGAGTCCTCAAGGGGCAGAAGGGGCCCAGGGGTCCTGAGGCAGCCAGGTGGAGGTGGGTTAGTGGCGGGGTCCCGCTGGGGAAATCGGGGTGCAGAGGGAGGGGACACTCACCGCTCCGGCGTCCAGGCGGCGGGGCGCCCTGCGAGGGCCCCAGGTACGCATCCTGGGGGTTGGGGTTCATCACGCTCGTGTGAAGCGCCGAGTCGGAATTTGTTCTATTTGGAAAGGAAATGGTGATCGTCAGATGGACCCGGGCTCGGCCCTCGCCCCCCACCCCGCTTACAGCCTACTGCTGTGACAGCCCCCCACGGTCAGCCCTGGCCCCGGGACGGTGGGCGACAGTAGGGCCAGGGCAGCAGGCAAAAAAGGGGAAGAGCAGGGGGAGGAAGGGAAGGAGAGCACGGAGGATTTCACTGAAGGAACAACTGTCTCCTTCAAAGCCCTCCGTGTCCGACGCTCGCCGCGCCCAGCGCAAGCCTTGGAGGCAGATGCCAAGGGGGTCTGTGGGGACCCCGTCCCCTTCTGCCAGCCCTGGCCTCCTCTCCCCATGCGATGCTCTAGTGGGGTCCCTCGCCCTGAGCTTCCAGACACACTGGGGCTTGCTCCAGACCCGTCTCCTCCGAGGGACAGCTCTGCCACCACAGCGAAGGCCCTGGAGCCCTCGCCACCCCTGGCACGGGGGAAGACGGGCTCCCCCAGCAACCCTTTGTTTCCCCCGGGGGCCCTGGAGGGGCTGGGGGCAGAGGACCCAGGGATATTACACCCATTGTGTTCCCAATTAGTTGGTTTGAAGAGGATGAGCGCGGGGAGGGGCTGGGAAAAGGCTGCTGGAGCTAATGACGCGTCCTGGGACCGCACAAGGGGGATATTGTTCAGCTGCGGTGCAGCTGGGAGACAGGAAGCTCCCCCTGCCGCCCATGGGACACAGGCCCCTCCCGCACGGGGCCCAGCCGGGGAGCAATGGGCGCCCGCCCCACAGCACGGTCAGGGCCCCGCTGCTGGCACCGAGCCCCGGGAGGTGCCAGCACCGCTCCCCGCACAGCCCGAGGGAGACAGAGCGGGGACTGCTGTAAGCAGCATCAGCAATGTGCCAGCCCCAAGCACCGGCTCGCCCTGCCGAGACCCCGCTGTGCCCCAGCCCGGGGAAGGGGACAATCCCAAAGCCACCCCGGCCCCTGCGGGGCAAAGCCACGGCTCTCCGGGGCTGGCAGGAGCAGCTCCTCCCTGTGCCCAAGCCTGGCCCTGGGCTCAAACCCCATGGGGAACCTGCTGCTCTGTCACCTTGCTGGGCTCCCAAGAGGTGGCCTGATCCCCTGGGGCTGCGCTGGCTCCCACTCCTTGTGCCATGCCAGGGTGAAACCAAGCAGCCGCAGCAGCGGGCAGAGCCAGGTCCTCGCCCTGGGAGCCAGCACCGAGCCCAGGCAGCCCTGGGGGATACCCTGCCCCACAACCAGGAGGCTTGCACCTGCAAAAGCAGCTCCTCAGGGAGCTCGGAGTGGCTGAGGGACCACAGAGCCCACAGAGGCACGAGGGCTGCACCGAGCCCAGGGTGCACAGGGCCACCTCCTCCCCGCATCCCCAGGGCCAGCTCCACCCCAGGGGTCTCCCCATTCAGCGGCCAGGGCAGCCTGGAGACCCCTTCCCTTCTCCTGGGGGACTGGAGTTGCTACAACCAGCGCTGTGCCCACCCTGGGGGTCCTGGGGAAAGGCTAGAACCCAGCTTAGAGACAGGGAGAGAGAGAAAACGGAATCAAAAATTGTTCACCTGTTGAGAGCCGACGGCAGCCTGAACAAATGTCCTTTCTCCATAGGAAAGTTACCCCAGGGCATGGTCCTTTGTAAGGAGAAACAGCAGGGTTACTTGGGGGGGCAAGGGAGGGGGGCACAGGGCAGCACTGCCCCACAGGAGGGAGGGTTAGCAGTGGGGAGGCCAAGGGCAGCAGGAGGCTGCAGACAGCTCGCTGCCTGCAGGCTGCCTTGCGTGGACAAGCTGGGGTATCTCCACTGGCCCCAGGGGACACCCCTCAGGACCGGGTTGGGGCTGATCCGTGACATCCTCACCCTGTTCCCTGCCTTAGCCCTCCGCCCGCAGCCCAGGCACCGCGGCGATGGGCGGCTTGGCCTCGGGGACCCAAAAACACGGCCGCTGGCCCGGCCTGTGCAGACCGCAGCCAAGATTGAAACAATCTTGAGGTTCTCGTGAAGGCATCCTTTTGGAAGACGGATGAAAGTCTCCCCCGAGCCTGGAATGAGGAATTTGCAGCAGGATTCACAGCGAGATGCTCCTGGGGACAACTCCCCAGAGCCTGAGGTCCTGCGGGGAGGGCAGCTGTGCTCGCTGCGGCGAGGTATTGACACAACCTCTTCTTTCGGGGAAAAAAGCCAAGGCTTTGTCCCGGGAGGTGAGGGAGGACGGCAGAGAGGGCACCCAACAGCTGGACTTGGACACGGCAGGATGGGGGAAGATGTGCCGGGGGACGAGGCCGTGGCCCTCGCACTCTGGACTGACCGGCGCCGAAGCTCATCGCGGGGGACAAAGTGCAAGACACAATGTGAACCTCCAGCAGAGCCCTGGCATCGCGCGGCACAACCCGGGGCTGCCACCCAGCACCTGCCGCCGCTGGTGTCCCCAGCGGGCTGGGGAGAAGGGGCACACACGGCCCCTCAGGCTCCCGGTGCACCAAGACGGGAGCCGAACTGCACCGGGCACCGAGGCACAGAGACGGCAGGAGCATCGGCAGCGAGTCTCCCTGGGAGAATGGTCCTCAGGCCAGAGAGGGAGAGCTGTGCTGAGCACAGTGCTTCAGAGCAAGGGCAGCCTTGAAAATAAAGCCCAGAAGCCCTGAGCGACCTCTAAAAGGGCCAAGCCATGCTGAGCTGAGCCCGAACGGCTGCTGCGTGGAGCTGCAGCTCACGGGGACCTCCATGGGATGGAGCTGATGCTCGGGGCACGCTCAGGCTCGGCCAGCCAGCCCCATCCCCCCCTGCCCCCGGGGCCAAGAGCTGGTGATTCACCTCGGCAGGATCCCTCTTCCCACTGCCACAGCGGGTGGACGCTGCCCCGCGTGCCAGGGCTGGCTCTTTTGGGCACGAGGAAATCATTCCTCCTTAAAAATCCCCTCTCTGCAGGACAGTGCGGGCAGCACCCGAAATCAGAGAGGGGGGAGACCTCCCAGCCCCACTCCCGGCATCTCAGCGTTTCTCTCTGCATCCCTCAGGTCCGGTTTCTCCCCCACAGACTGGTAAAGGAAGCCATGTAAATCCTCCTGGGAGGGCTGCCTGTTGCAAGGGACTCTTCCGTGCTGGGCTTCTGTCAGCCTACCGGTTTCCAAACCTCCGGGTGCTCTTTAAAACAGAGCAAGCCCCGGGCTCCAGCGACACCACAGACATGGGGAGATAGCAGGCTGGAAAACGGCACCCAGAAAACAAGTGCTGGGAGCCAAAAAACCGCGCAGTCTTTACCTCCTCCAGCTGGGCTCGGGCGGAGGCGACAGGTAGGTCGGTCCGTAGGGAGAGCTGTCGATGTAAGAGGCACGTTAAGGGCCAAACGGAGAGGGAGGGGCTGAGCAGCTGGCGTGCAGGCACCTAACACAACCCCGCAGACACGCCAGGGCAGCAGCGCACGTTGCTAACGCTCGGTAATCCCAAAGAGACGAGCACAGGGGGCACTGGGACCCGGGCAGGAGCCCCAGCGGTGGGAGAAAAGGCTGCCTGGCTCCGCTGACGGGACAGGACGGCACAGGATAAAGGATATCTGTCGGACGTACCGGCGAAGGGGGGACATCATCCGGCGCGGGTCCCGCTGCACTCGCTCCACCAGGCCATGGTGCCGGGTGCTGCGCGTGGAGTCCAGCGGCGACTGCAAAGGGCCCTGCGGGGAGGAGACACCAGGGTGAGCCCACCGCCCGTCTGCGAGGGAAGGGGTCTCAGGATCAGCCCTCCTCAACTGCCCCATCGCTGGCAGCGCTGCTGGGGGGATGGAGCTGGGGCCAGGCACGGCAATTAGAGAACATCCCCTCGTCCCCATCTCTCCCCAACAGCAGCCCGCACCATGGCTCTTCATCCTCCCCCCCGAGGCCCACCTCGAGTCCTGACGCAGCTCCCCAAGGCACTGAGGGCGGCAGCCGCTGTGCCACGGGGGGCAGCCCCCCCCAGACCCTCCCCGGGCAGCCTCTGGCCAGCAGAGCGGGCGCTGCTCACCTGGAAGTCGGAGACACCGCTGCCGATCTGGTTGACATTGGGCAGGGAGCCGCTGTAGTAGGGTCCTCGGCTGTGTGCCAGCCTCAGCTTCTGTGCCTGCAGCTGGGCCAGGGGAGGGGAGGCAGGTCAGGGGTGGGCAGCGGGCCAGCCAGGCACCCAGGGGTGCTGAGGCTCCTCTGAACTGCCTCGTTACGCCCGAGGCATCCTCAACCCCATCCCGGCAGGTCATCCACACGCTCTCCCTCTTGCAGCCCAGCCCCAAGCTCACCCCGCTCACGGTATCAAGCCCCCGGGGCGTCCCACGGGGAGAGGTGGCCCCCGAGCGAGGCATGTCCGACCCAATCGGCCTCAGGAACCGTGCGGGAGCAGGCCAGGAGGGCTCGAGGTGCCCGGTACCTCTCCGCTTTGAAGCCACCGAGTGCAGATGAGGCCCCGCAAGGGACCTTCCTCCCTCTGTGGGTGCTCTGGCGCAGGAAGGATGCTGAGCCCCTGCTGGGTTTAGCAGCCAGGAGCAGGGAAAGCCACATCTCTCACGCAAGCTGCGGCACCCACATCCCCAGAGCAGAGGCTTGAGCCCAGCCCTGCTCCCCCCAAACAGCCAAAGCCCCTGTGCCCACCCGAGAGGGCTCTGGGCTCCCCAGGCACCAGCGGTCGGTGGTTCAGCCCGTCCCCTTCAATCCAGAGGTGCCGGGTTTTCGAGCAGGCACCTTGTCCACAACAAAGACAGTCCCGCGGCAGTCAGCCATGCTGGTGCCACAGCCCAAAAACCGGGGGAGATGCCAGCCTGGGGCCGGAGCTCCGGCAGGGCGAGCAGGAAGGGCTGCCTGCTCAGCACGGCACGGCAGCCCGTCGGCTCCCGGCGCTGCTCAAGGCTGAGGGAAGGAGCCACAGCGAACCGCAGACGGGAGATAACCGGGTCTGGGCACCCACCCCTGGTGCTCGCTGGCGGAGGAAAACCCCGCAGCAGAGGAGAAACGGGGTCCCGGGGCAGCACCAGCACCGAGCCGGCCCCAAAAGCCCCCTCCTGCCCTGGCCCCCAGGCAGGAGCCTGCCCGCAGCAGACCCGGGCAGGGGCTTGACCTGCCACGAGCAGCACAAACTTCCTCATCCTGACAGCAGCAGGAAGGCGCTCTGCTGCCTGCATCCCGGGAAAGGGCACGGCCCCCATCATCCCCTCCGGCATCCCCCTGGGGAAGGAGGGTTTCCCTGATCCCAATCCATGGAGCCGAGGCCAAGCACACAAGAATCCACCTTCCCTTCAGACCCGGGGTGTCCCTGAGCAGCCCCACGCACCGACCAGCACCAGCGCCTGTCGGTCCTGGATAAACCCTGGGTAAAAAGGAGACGAAGCACAAAAAGCAGCTCGGAAACAGGCTGCAGCCAGGAAACCTGCGACAGCAAATTCCCAAGCTTAAGACCAGCGAAATCCAGATCCAGGGGAAAAAAAAAAAAAGAAAAACAACCAAAAAAATGGGAGATTTAGTCAACAGCTGGCTGTGCTGGCACTGCAGGATTAGTGCGAGGAGTTGCGCTGGGGCTTAAGGTCTTGGGATCCTGCTCTGTTCTCCGAGCCAGGGTCCCTGCGGGAGCTGGCAGAGCCAGACGAGGCCGAAATCAGGCAGCAGCTCGCAAGCAGCCAGAAAAGACTCCAGAAAACACGAAGGAAAGCTTGAGGGGCTGCTAGATCCCCGCAGCGGGAGCGGGACACCCCAGAGCTGGGCAGCAGCCCCCCCGGCCATGCTGACAGGGGGCGGAAGCCTCTCCCCTGGCGAGGAGGCACGAAACGGAGGCGCCCGTGTGGGGCACAAGCTGCCGGCGTGACGGCCGCTGCCAGCTCCTTGCCTGCAGCCCTGTGGGCAACGATGGAGGGGACCCGTGGGGTCAGAACCCGCCTTGGGACCATCTCCTGTCCCAGGCCGTGCTGCTCTGTGCCTCTCCAGGGCTGCTGGTCCCACGTGCGGGAAACAAACTCCCAGAGGAAGCGTCCCGGGGCAGGGATTAGCAGGGAGGACAGTCCTGCTGCCTCTCCTCCCAGCTTTGCTGCACATTAACCAGCTGTTTACTGTGCAAACACGGTGCGAGAGGCTCCAGCCCACTCCCAAACTCACCAGTGATGCACAGGTCGTGGCTCCCGCCTGCCATCCCGGCAAGAGAGGGGACAAAACCTCCGGAGACATGTCCCCGCTCAGGAGCCCTGCCTGCCCGCCGGGGATGGGGCTGCTCTCGGCTCGGCACAGAGAGCCACACATTGCTCCCTCGGGGTTGGCGGGACGCTGTCCCCGTCACCCTCCCGGCGACAGTCTCGGCTCCGTGGATGTCAGGTCACCGCTGCCTCGGCAGACCTGGGGTGCCAGTGGGGCTCTCCGACCAAAACACCCCCTTTTTTAACAGTCTGATGGATTTTGCTCCCCTTTTCTTCCAGTCCTGCTGACCCCAAGTGCAGAGTGACACACAAGCCTCCCCGTCAGCGGTCCCTGTCACCTGGAAGATTCTCTCCGTGCCTCCAGCTCCCTCGACTCCGCACTACTCTCCCCTTGCTCATCCATGCCGTATCTCCGCCGAGAAGGACGGCGCTGGCTGCCAGACCCCACGGCTGCCAGCAAAGCGACCCGCAGCACTGCACAGCCCCATCACCGGGGTTGGCACAACCCATCTCTCTGGGAGGTGAAATCTGGCCAAACCCTGATCTTGGCAAACGGCCGCGCAATCCCCGCCGACTCCGCGGGGCTGGTGCAGAGCAAAACGCAAACCGGAGCCAATCGTCTCCTCTCGGCGGCTTTCCCTGCCTGGGAAACCACGCTCCCGGAGACACGCCATGGCATTCCCAGCCTCCCCACTGCACCACCAGTCCCCAGCACCCCAGAGCAGCCCTCCTGCCACCGAGGTCCCTCTGAGAAGCCCTCGGCCCACGGGGGACAACGACTCCCCCAGAAGCTGCCAAGCGGGGCAGTTTTGCCGGGTCAGATCTGGCACACTCATCCACGCTCCCAACGCTGTGTTTTCTCAGGCTCCAACCAAGCTAAATTTAAGCATCTCCAGGGATGAAGCATCCGCCGCTTCCCGCGGGAGCCAGCTGCATTAGCGGGAAGGACCAACCCGACCCTCCTGAGGGTCCCCGGCGCTCAGGGACAGACCTCCCGAGTCCCAGGGCTGGCGGAGGATCACCCGGCAGAGGCGACGCAGGGCTGCGACATGGTGGGAGCCTGTCCCAGAGCCGTGGGCACGGAGATCCGCTCCTCGCCCCCGCGGCAAGAGCCCCGGTAAACCCTCAGGTGCCGCAGGTGGCGAGTCGCTTTTTCCACCCAGTCGGCTCGGAAGCGGAGGAGGCGCACAGCGCGCGCCGGGACCTACGGGCCAGAGCGAGCCACGTGCGAACCCTCGCCGTCCAAAAAAATACATCAAAATAAACCCACGGGAAGGAGAAGCGGGGTGCAGGTGGGCACCCGGAGAAACAGCGTTTCTCGGGG
>WAAD01016718.1:235-19466 GCA_013389945.1 Fregata magnificens
TATATTTTAACAAGTGATACATTTAAGATTCTAGCAAAACAAAAAAATCCTTCTTGGCGTTATTATGAAACATTAACTCCACAGAAATTGTTTATAAATTAAATCAATTATTTTAAGTCACTAGATTCACGATAACTTCTACTACTGCAATAACTATATTTAGAAATCCACACAGATGTGCATATCTTTAACAATTACTACTACAGAAAAGACTAAATGCCAAATCATTAGTATTAACAGAAACATGCTTACCTTTGGTATAGGAAACCGCAACTGAGCAATCTGCACTTCACTGACAAGGGGGACTGTAATTCTATTTGGAAGGACCAGGTAGTTGGATATTATATCCAATATTATTGTATCTGATAAGCCACTGTTGGAGAAAATAATCCTCAGTTACTTCATGAGAATTAAACACATGTTATGTCACACTAATATACTCCTGCTGCTTAACAACCTAAATGGAGAAAACATTTGCCTTTTTGGGGGGGTAGAAGACACATCTGTTTTTTAAACACTTTTTTAAAAATAAAGGATTCTTGCCAAAATGGCCACCAGGTGGAAGCAGCTGACACCGAACAGCTGAAACCACAGAGATGAATGTAAAGTCCTCATTTCCCTGCCACCGCCAAGTTCCCCCCTCACCCCTGCCTTTTAAAGCCACCCAGGGTAAAAGGCTGTTGCATAAGTTTTCTTGCCTGCATTGCATATAACCAAGCAGATGTTAACTGTTAATCTACTTTTGTATTTCAACGATGATTTAACTGTCCCTGAAAGTTTGGCTAACCATTCCTGTACTGTTATGAAACAAGTTGTCCTCTTGAGCTGGGAGGACCATCATTTAAAACAGAAACACAAAGAAAACATGCTCATGGCTGAGTAAAATATCGCCTAGGGAAGCAAAACAGGTTTTGTTCTGGCAAAAAGGGAGTGGCAGTACAATCACACTGGTAATGAATCATTTAAAAAAACCAGCCCCATACCCCCCTACAAACACAGGGAAAAAAAAAAGATTTCCTAAGCTATGAGTTCACCCAGTTTGGGCCTGAACTGACAACAAATCAGTATGTTGTCAGACCAACACCACTGGTTACACGCATTGCCTACACTGGCAAAAAAAGCAGAACTGGAGTGGTACAATTCCCCATGAAAGACAAGTATCCAGGAAGATTTTAGGGGTATGTACAAAGGTTCAGAGAGAAAATTATAAAAATGCTTGAGATATTCTGAACTGCAGGTGCACTCTCACTAAAGCTGGTGGAGCTGCTTCAGGGATGAACGAATTCTCCTCTTAAGTACACTTTATGGTTCTCCTTTTACAGTCTTTATGAAATTAAGATGCAGATAATGTTTGATTACTTAAAACATTTTTCAGATGAAGCACTTGTGTGTAATCACCTTGTGAAGTTTTGCTAAGACTGAATCTGCAGTTGGGAGTAGCTCTGACTCAGCAGCTAGCATATTTATAAAAACACAAAAGCTACAGTGAAATGTAATATATATTACATCTTCATTTGGGAAGAAAATTTCACGGTGACCAATAAACGTATTATGGTAGAGATGGGTAACAGAATTAACCCATTAAATACAATCCAGCCCATTTCAAATTCACATGGATCTTTCCTGCCAGAGATTTGCAACCTGTACAGCCTTCATCCCCTTGGCTGCCCACCAGATCCGTCACAATGCATGATAGAACATGGGTGACTTTTTAATGGCATCCACTACAATAGGAACAGAAGAAAGTCAAGGCTGCATCAAGATCAATGGACAGGTCCATGCAGACCTCTGTTTATTCTCTGAAACAAGCAACAGTGGACAATGTTGAAGTGCTCAGAGGAAAAGTTTCCTCTCAAATTCTGTCAGTTAATTCACATCTGTCCTAGAAAGCAGTCTTCATTCCCCTTTCTTGCAGAGCTTATCCAATCATATTTACGAAGATTTTCATTCTACGTGAACACTGAACCCTACAAATTTATAGTTTCGGTAACTCTTAAGACAACTACTACAAGAAGATAATTTTGTTACTTGAAAATAAGTAGCTTCCTTTAGTCATCATTGTAACATATGTTGCTTTTCAAACTTGTTCAGTTCCGTTTTGCTAAACATCAAGTTTTCAACTTCTGTATGCTAAACTTTCTCTAAAATGAGCCAAGAAAATAGAACCCATTGTTTTGTTAGAGTTGTCTTAAAAATTTAAGAGAGACATCTCAAACAGTCTTAACATTAAAAGGGGAAAAAAAAAAAAAAAGCTGAGGTCACAGTAACTACACAAGCAACAATCACTCTTTTCAAAATGCAACTCTGATGACAAATCTCCAGTAGAGAGATCCGATAAGTTTGTTTCGTTCATGCTTTTGTTAGTGTCCCTACCTGGCAAGAAGAGAAAGCTCTGCCTTTATGCTCAGTAAAGTGCATGCCTTAAGAACAGATGGTTAATGGAGAAAACTAACTCACCTAGGTCAGAGAAAGCAAATGAGCAGTGCAAGAGGCAATGGTACCAGAGCTGCCTTGAAAGAAAGGTTATCATGCTCTTCTCTAGTATTTAGTTAAGATCACATACATTATGAAATAAGCTATAGGCATAAATAAACCTACCCTAGACTAGCAAAAGGTCAGAGATTGATTAATGTTCAAATGGAGCTACAGGAGATCTCCTTAAATAAGAGAAAGAAACAGCCTGAAGCACAACAGAGCCCAGTCACTGGGAGGATTCACAATCCTTTATGCTAGGACCAAACCCTAACTCTGTGATTCCAAAGGTCAGTCTCACAATTTTATCCTAACATAAATGCTTGCATTTCACTAAAACATCTGAGAAATTAATATGAAAAATGAACGAGCATTAATGGAATTTCACAGAATTTTACACGGAGGAACCACGCTCAAGAGGAGGTAGCAGATATTCTGTCTTTAAAAACAGGGAGCTGAAAAAGAATACCAAAGGTCCTAACCAAGTAATGAATTAAATGAATTCTAAAACAACATGACACTTTCAAGCTGTTTAAAACTTATCTAACCAAATATTAGTCAATTGGGATGCTCCCAGCTGGAAAGTATTCTTCACGAATACAAGGCAAAAATGACAATCTTTTTTATTATTTTATTATTTAAACTAAGAGGTCTGATCTATGAAAAACAGAGACAAATCGCTGATCAAGCAACAAAGATGTATCAATTTAAACCCTTATATGATGCACAATTGATAAACAGCTTCTTAAGATCGTAAAACTCTAAGCCATTGATTCTAAGCACAATTATTTTTTCAGTTCACAAAAAGAGAAGTGTGAAATGCTTCAGATAGTTTATTATACTGCATGTCTTCAAAAGCTTAGTTCCATTGCAGAAAAATAACTGGCAGTTACCTACTCTGCTGTATTGCTCTCTATTTAGCTCTACTTAATTTTTAGAGACAGAATAAGCAGCTATGTGTTTTTCCTGCATCGTCTTTATTCATACTGCAGAGACAGCACGTCTCTGCCTCTATAGAGTATTTTTGCTATATCTCAAGCAACCATAACAGAATTCATCTTCCCATCATCCACATCCCCTCCTGACAGCACTTGAGTATTCTCACAGCCTGGCTCCTCCTCACATAGAGATTGTAATTCCACCCCTCTGTAAACTATACTAATGATGAAGTATGAATTACTTTTGTGTCCTTCTCCTTGTGGAGTCATATAAGAGCAATAGAAGTTGTTAACAGCTGACAGGGAAGTTTCCAGCAGCAAATGCAGAAATTCATTTAGCAGAAGACATTTGCAAACAGAGTACAAATAAGGAGTTTAGTGTGCAGCCAACAGCCGTAGGACGAAAAAGGTACCTGTGGCGGCAGCAATCTCTTGTTCATCATTGTTCATAACTACAATATGTCAAGCTGTCCTACCAAAATATACAATCTATCTATACAGATAAGAAAAACAAATACAGCACTGAAGAAATCTCTTAGCAAGGCAGAGCATGAGTCACCCAGTTACAGTTACTATAGAAACTATACCACATCTAGATGGCACCATTATATGGATACGTAGCCAAGCTTCGTTGCTCTGGAAACAATAAACTTGAGATACTTAGCGAGACTTTGTTTACATTTGTGTTTGCAGTCAGGCAAATACATAGCATGATATGAATCTCAGGAGCCTAGTAAGCTTAAGTACTAAACGTAAATTTATTAGTGTTATATCAAAATAGCAAATTATTACTCAGGAGCTGTACTTTGGAAGCCATTTTCTCACTCATCAAGAAAACCTCTTTCCTCAGAGGCAGTCTTAAGCAGGCTTGAAACATAAGCAATTCTTGCAGCCATTAACCTACTTAATGCAAGTTCTAATTTCAAACTGTTCAACTGGGATTCCATGCAATGGCTTCACATGTCTAAGTAAAGCAAAAACCGTTTCAGTCACGCAATTGAGCACTAAAGGATTAATTTAACACCTAAATTCACACTCTTGTTTTTAAACAATAAAAAATAATTCTGGAGTCAACCAACTCTTGAGAGTATGGGATCCAATAAAAGGACTAGTCACAAAATCCAAGTGTGTATCAGATCCACCATTATCCCCTTAGCCATTGTCTCAATATTAAAAATCCCCTGGATAATTATTATAACTTGATAATTATGAATATATTCATCGATTTAACCTTATCAGGATTGCAATGATTCAAAACAGCTTGGTTTTCACCTCTGCTTCTGCTTTTTTCTTTGGGGTTTTATCACATACTATTTTGAAAAGCTCTGAATAAGCCAAGCATTTTTTCTAGCTATATATGTCAATGTTTTTCCTACTCCATTTGATCTTCACATAATAAACTGAAAGCTTTAAAAGTAAGTACTTGAAGAGATTAGAAAGTTTATTTAATTTGATTACTATCTTAAGGTATTTCTAAGTACCTTTACACAAGCAAGTAGAGATGTATCAGCATACAAAAACATAAGCCAAGATGTTGTGAACCCACTGGCATGAAAAGTAAGGCTTTTTGTCTTTCTGCTGTCCTAGGAGACGGCAGATAGGAAATTCACAACATTCTGGAAATCTGGAAAGGCTGAGGACACTAAAAAAAGCAGATTAAAAATTATCTTTTCAAAATGTTTTTAACAAGACCTAATAGATATACTTCTGATGTACTTTCATTTGTAGTGAAATCACTGCCTTCTGCATATTGAGCAATTTCATATAATTCTAAATTAAGAGATAACTGCTCAGAGTCATTTAACCTAAAATTATTCAGCTGATGGTCTTCAGATTTTCTGGGGTTTATTGGGGTGGAGGAATATCAAACACTGCTTTACATAGACTCACTTCAGTCCTGGAACATCCAGAAGATTGGTCAGTCCAGTCCAGTTAATTTCCAAAAGCTGTGAATTACAGAGAAAAGNTAATAACCAGTTTCCAGGACTTTCTTAAACAGAAAACCAAAACCTCTTCCATGCTAAATAATTTTTAGCCATGTTTTTTAAAAGAGAGTTATAAAAACAACTCACCATCCTCTTACCCACCCTTTCACACATGCATATAAATACACACATGCACACCCCAATATACACATGTACATAATATCTACTACATACAACCAACATCAAATAATGAAATATGGTCCTATTTTCTGGAAAACTATTTTAATATTCACCATAGAACTGTTATAGATGAACAGTGACCAACATGAATTTGCAAAGTATAATAAGCTGATGAAGAATCCCATTTGAGACTAGGAAAATAAGAGATCTAGAAGACATGACCAATGGAAAGAATGAAGGATTGGGATTAAGAAGGTGGAAGGAGGACGTGCAACAGCTTGCAAACACAGAGGAGGCTGTTTTCAATGACAAAGAGACAAATTCATTCTACTACTGCTGCAGTAAAGAAGAAAGGTATCAACAGGATTAGGTATTGAAGTGAGAAAAATCCTCAGAAATAATGAATAGGCATAGCTCATTGCTAGATCATATATACTTTCTTCACTGAAAATCTTTACAGAATATTAGACATACAAATGCTATAAAGGTACATTATTCTGTTTCAGGGCTGTTAGCATTAACAACTAATTTCTAATGCCCTTTTCAATCCTATAATCTTCTAATTCTACATAACAAAACTAAGAGAACCGAGTTTCCTTATCCCCCCCACTCCTTCTCAGTGAAAGCTTTCTATTAACTGCATAGAAGTTAATTGAACATGAGCAACAAAGAAATCCAAATCCAACCAACCCAATCTAAGAATAACTGCATGAAAAAAATTAAAAGGATTTTGAGATTCCTCAGTTAAGAAACTAATTGCGGTGGTTCATCGTTAAATGCTGAAACAAAACAACAAATCTCTACAAGAACCTATGTTGTATCTTTCCACAAACAGGCAAGAAGAATCACCCTACACTCATTTTCTATTAAGAAAGCCAGCACATACCATTCTTTATAAAGGATCTATTAATAGTTTAAATAGTGATTGACTTTGTGAACACTTGACTAAAGATCACACATAATACATTTACATACATAAGGAGCACTGTTACTTAATATACTTTTGTAATAGTGGCCAAACATTTCAACAATGTTATCTATGAAGCACCTAGCCTACCTCTAACAAACAATTAAGCAGAAAAAAATCATTATCCTTTCTTCAGCAGAAAAGGTAGTAAAATTTAATAACTGAATATTCCAAAAAAAAAGGCAAGACATATCATGGGATGTACTGCAAGAATCTGCACAAGCCAGCAACATGCCCTTGCCACAAAGAAGGCTAATGCTATCGTGGGCTGCATTAGGCAAAGCATTGCCAGCAGGCTGAGGGACATGATCCTTCCCCTCTACTCAGCACTGGTGAGGCCACATCTGGAGTGCTTGGTCCAGTTCTGCGCTCCTCAGCACATGGACATACTGGAGAGAGTCCAACAAGGGGCCATGAAGATGATTAAGGGACTGGAGCATCTCTCCTATGAGGAAAGGCTGATAGAGCTGGGGCCGTTTAGCCTGGGGAAGAGAAGGCTCGGGGGATCTTATTAATGTCTATAAATACCTGAAGGGAGCGTGCAAAGAAGAGAGAGTCAGGCTCTTCTCAGTTGTGCCCAGTGACAGGACTAGAGGCAACAGGCACAAACTGAAACACAGGAGGTTCTCTCTGAACATCAGGAAACACTTTTTTACTGAGGATGACTGAGCGCTAGAGCAGGTTGCCCAGAGAGGTTGTGGAGTCTCCATCCTTGGACATACTCAAAAGCCATCTGGACATAGTCCTGGGCAACCAGCTCTAGGTGGGCCTGCTTCAGGAGGGGGGTTGGACCAGATGACTTCCAGATGTCCCTGTCAACCTCAACTAGTCTATGAGTCTGTGAACATATTGTAACAAAACATGAACATTTGGTCCCATCCAGGGAATAAGATTAGTGTCTTCCTAATTATGCTGTTGAGAAGGGTGAATAAACCTACCGACTTCAATAGAATGCTTAAAATTTAGCACTTGCCCTGCTGATATCCATTCAGAAAATTGCTGCAAGATTTTTCTTAGTCTCCTTCTTTTACCATATTACACTCCTGTATCGCTATATAGTCAGGAGAGAAACAGAAATAAGGACTCCTCTAATATAGGCATCTAATGTAAACTCAGTGGATGATTCAAAGAAGCTTTCTCTCTACCTCCATCAACTAAAAGGAATCCAACGGAGATCTGCCATATTTCAATATTTAGAAATCAACACACTTAGAACAAAATAATTATAAATTTATACAGATCATTACAGTTTATCTGTTTGCTGCTTCTAAATGCAATTTTCTAAACCCTTCAGGATATTCATGTTTCCCAGACTATGAAAGAATGAATGAAAGTCAGAACAATTTTTCATTCCGTCATTACAGCATCAGACAGAAGAGCCCTCAGAATGACAGCTAAACTTCATGGTTTAGCTCTATTCAATTCAGTTTCTTACTTCACACAATTTTATGTTCTGCTAGTTAAAATGCAATAAACAATACATTTCTGCCAGTTGTATGTATTTTATTATATTTAATTATGCCTTTGCATCCTCCCTTTTCCCCTTGACAATTAGAGTATTCCCTTTATCCATTCATTTCGCATACTGATTTTTGCCCAGGAATTATATTAAATATCTCAGATACAATAACGATGAAACTATGATGGGGGGGGGGGAATCAACATTTTTATTGTTCTGCTCCGACCCTTAAAAAACATTTTCCCAAAGTATGCACAGTAAAGTAGCAGCAGTACAGAGAACTGAAATGTAAAGCTTTAGACTTTCACTTTGCTGAACTGTGTAACATGTTTCCTATAAGCTTAATTCCGTGGCTTTAGAAATAACAGGAGCTTTGTAATAAGATATTGAAGAATTGATACTATTGTGAAAACTTAGGTTTATTTTTAAGAGATTTCCAAAACCTTATTTTGCAAGTTTCATCAGAAAGTTAATTTTTCCTTTTGATTTACTTTTCAGCGCAATATCCCAAACAGACACTGAAAATAATATGTCGTAGGAGGAAAAAAAAGCTACAGAATTTTGGACTTTTTACCAAATAGCAATAATTTCTTTTTGCTGTTTAGGGCATAAAGAAACAAAGATAAAATACTTCTTGCATTAGTTGCTGGTATCACTTCTGGTTTAGCCTTTTCATCATTGGTGAAATGCACCGCTGGATAAATTGAAAATGAAAAATTTGTCTGCTGGTAATTACGTTTCACAATTAAGATATTTTGTCTTTGTAACTAGTATGTTCCAAAGACATCCTCTCACTTAGTCATTTATTTACTTGATGCTGTATATTAAAATTATCTTGCAGAACAAAGTGAAACAAATTATCTTGCAGAACAAAATGAAACACAGCATCAGATATTATTTAATATAAATCTGAATTTCCAAGTTCATGTTTCCAGATGCACACAACGTTGGACGTAAACGAAATAATGTTATTAGGAAAGGTATTCTCCAAATGCAATGGTAGCTCTAGTGACCAAATTGCATAAACAGGTGAAAATAGATAGCTTTCCAAAAATAAGTTCTGTGATAAAGTAATTGATTTTTGGACTCTAGAAATTTTAATGAAAAGTGTCCTTACCCAAAGGCTGGAATATCTCTAAAATCATAACTTTTATAAACACGAGGTAAATAGTTATGGTCTCTTTGCTCTTTTACATGATATAAACAATGAATGTTAAATGGCTACTCTGCAATTATTCATATCTGTGAAGTTCATATTTGCTCTCATTACAAAATAACTTCAAAACATAGAATGTGTCATCATCTCAGAATGGGATTTTTTTTCTGAAATGTACAAGGGCTTTTTCAACACTCGAAAGCATTAAGTGAACAACATGATAGAAATTAATAATTAAAGCACATTTCATAATAATGCAGCAGATCATATTCTTGCTACTTGTAACAACAGTCATTCTAAAATATGCAATAAACACTGACAGGCTTGGTTTTAGTTTTCCACTTATGAAGTGATATAAACCCTGGATGAATGTGCAATAAATTAACTGAATAATTTGTACACAGCACCAACTAAATGATAAATGCAATGGTAAAATGTGACACAATGCTACAGATAAGAGCATCTTCAGAAAACTTTTCAAATTGGGTTTACTTTTCCCTTAATGTCATGTACAGCACACTTGATTTCTGTGTAAGTGGAGATTTCCCTCAACTGGGAAACTGAAAACTTCCTCTGCCCAAGAAATACATGATTTTGGTTCTCAGATAGGAGCATAGACCTTTCTGTCAGAAGACACATGCGAAGAACTGTCTTTCCCAGTCTGAAGGTAGGCTCTGTACTATTTCACTCCATTTTCTTCTTCAACATCCATAAAACCATTACAGGCTCCTATATCCTGAGCACACAGTTGCTTTCAGCAAATGGTTATACAATATCAATCCAATTTTTTTCTTCTAAAACTTAGTGGTATTTCAAGATTTTTACTTTTTTTTTTAAAAACTTTTATTAATTTTTAGGAATTTTTGAAGTCAAAACAATTGGGATGAATGCTGGGAGTAAAAATTAAAATAGAGTAAAAACAATGGTTTAACTGACCATACACAGGCATCTAGTTCCATTTGAGATCCATTAGGATACAAAACCAGAATAGTTGGGGTTAGAAAATATCTCTTGAGATCATCTAGTCCAACACCCCTGCTCAAAGCAGAATCAGGTTGCTCAGGGCTGTGTCCAGTTGGGTTTTGAGTATCTCCATGGATGGAGACTCCACAACCCCGCCGGACAACCTGCTCCAGTGTTCAATCACCCTTACAGTTAAAAAATAAAAAATAATAAAAATTCTGTATGTTTAAAAGGAATTTATTGTATTTCATTTTGTGCCCATTGCCTCTTGTCCTGTCACTGGAAACCACTGACAAGTCTGTCTCCATGGTCTTTACTTCCCCCATCAGGTATTTATATACATTGATAAGATCCTCCCGAACCTTGTCTTCTCCAGGCTAAACAAGCCCAGCTCTTGTAGCCTCTCCTCATATGAGAGATGCTCCAGTACCTCAATCACCTTGGTGGCTCTTCACTGGACTCTCTCCAGCATGTCCATGTCTCTTGTATTGGGGAGCCCAGCACTGGACTCAACACTCCAGATGTGCCTCACCAGTGCTGCGTAGAGGGGAAAGATCACCTCCCTCGACCAGCTGGCAATGGTCTTGTGCTCAGTTAGAAAGAGCAGTCCTTTAGAAGAGCTCAATGCTCTTCCTAATGCAGCTCAGGGCACTGCTGGCCTTCTTTGCCATAAGGGCACATTGCTGACTTCTGTACACCTTTTTGTCCACCAGGACACCCCAGATCTTTTTCTGCAAAGCTGCTTTCCAGCCAGTCAGTTCCCAGCCTGTCGTGCTACGTAGAGTTATTCCTTCCCAGGCACAGGACTTTGCATTTCCCTTTGTGGAACTTCATGAGATTCCTTTTGGCACATTTCTCCAGCTTGTCAAGGTCCCTCTGAACAGCAGCACAGTTATCTGGTGCATTGAGCACTCCTTCCAGTTTTAAGCAAACAAACTTCCTGAGGGTGCACTCTGTCCCACCATCCAGGACAGCCATGAAGATGTGTTGATTCCATATTTACCCCTGCGGTATACCACTACTGACTGTCCTCTAGCTAGACTTCATGTCACTGACCACAACCCGCTGAGCCCTAAGAGTTCAGCCACTTTTCAGTCAAGCTCATTGTCCACTTATCTACTCTGTACTTTGTTAATTTACCTATGAGGATGTTGCAGAAGATAGCATCAAAAGCTTTACTGAAGTCAAGACAAGCAGCATCCATTGCTCTCTCCTCATCCACCAAGCCAGCCTTCTTGTCACAGAGGGCTATCGGCTTGGTTAACCATGATTTCCTGTTCATAAATCCATCCTGACTACTCCCAATTGCTTTCTTGTCCCTTCTCCCTTACCAGCAGGACTGAGATCACCGCTTGGGCCCCTGTGCCTTGAATCACCCCCAGAGCCATGCAGTCACCCTTGATGTTTTCCAGATCTCCCCTGGAAGTGGTGTTGGTGCCCACATGGAATAGCAGCAGTGGGTAATGGTCTGAGGGTCAGACAAGCTTTAACAGTCGACAACATCCTGAACCTGAGATCCAGGCAAGCAGCAAACCTCCCAAAACAATAGGTCAGGATGGGAGATAGGGGCCTCTGTCCCCTGTAGCAGGGAGTTGCTCTGTACAATTACTTGCCACTTTCTCCTGATACTTCAGTGTAGCTCAGGCTCTGCTGGCTCGGATGCTCCCAGGCCCTCCTCTGCTACACTGGTCCATACAATCTGTTCCATAGTTACAAATCTGCAGGTGGGGTACGAGTCATCTTCCTTGTGCCAGAAAACTTCCAGCTTTCCCCACCATGTGAGAATCCCATCCAGTAGTGTCTCCAGAAGGTCAGAGGTCCTGTTTCAGGTGTCCCCACTCTACAGAGAATCACACTCGATGCATGTGTGAGGGTGACTAAATTCAGCCTAAGCCATCTACTTGTTCATATACATTTATCATATCTGAAATCAGACTGTCAGAATCTAAAGTGAAAAATACTGTCATTAGTAGTTGTACAGAGATTGTACAGAGCCCGGTACAGAGATCAGTGACTTCATCGTTCTCCAGGTGAAAGCATGAAGGTATCATTGGCTCCGGTACCATTTTGTATTCAATGTCTTTTTTAAAGACATCTCATTTCAAAGTAGTTTTGCCCACTTCCCATTAGAGTACTAGCAGGATTATTTCAGTGAGAAAAGGCTAACCTACATTATACAAGAAAAAGAGCGTACTTGAGCACATAATATGGAGGAACTGATGGGCTGTGGAATTCACATCATCACTTACCACACTGTTATCTGACTATGAATCCATATTCTAATAAACATACTGAAAGTTCAACTAGTACATGTGAAAGTTTCCTATACTTCTGAAAACACTGATTTTTAGAAAATGCTTTTGAGAGATTTAGGTTATCAGGCTCATTTTCAAACAGACAAAAAGAAGGTTAAAACTACCCATCCAGTTTGCTCAAGAGCCAGTGTTTACACAAAAACTCTGCCTTTCTTCTTCCAAATTTATCTTCCACTAGCATACAATGCCTCTATCAATTATAGATCAGGCTGTCAGCCAAGCACTTATAAGAAGTTGTGCACAAGAGATGAACACAGACATTAGGAAAACAGTTCTGCAATTAACGTTTTCAGCAAGGGAATGCACAGTTAACAAATGGATTGGAAAAGGTCCTCTTCGGGTAGAGGGGAGGCTCAGTTTGCTAAGACACATCTGTTTATGGAATGCTAGCAAGGCTTAAGTGGCACTAATGCCTTCCAGAAGTGGATGAGATCTTACCTAAAACTCGTACAGTACACTGACCAGTCTTCTTGTTGCTCTTTTTTTTTTTTTTTTTTAAGTGCTATGATTTCTTTTCTATGTGAATATCAATTTAAAGCTATCAGGTTTTTAATTTCCAAATGCAAAGACAAACTGTTAGAAATAATTTGTTGTAAAACTGGTTATTTTACGTTGGTATGTAAGTTTTACTTGTACAGTTCTACAATAACGAACTCTGAGCTAGAACACACAGAACATTTATATTTAAGAAAATTGAAGGTAATTTCAGTGTATTCTTCTTTGAAAATTGATGGTGCAAATTGTTAGTATGTGTTCTCAGATCTCATGCTCATCTTAACTCTGAAAAAAAGTTAAGAAATAAATAACTAAACCAGGATTAAAAGTCCAACTTAGCACAATACTTCAGTTTTGTACTACTTCCTCAATCCTACATGCCCACAAATGTTTAAGTAATATAACATACAAGTAGCTTGGTAGTAGCTGATAAGACTAACCATAACTTGTGCTTTCAGATTGGTTCTCCTGTTCTAATCACAAGTTTTGACATTACATTATGTCACACTTCAAAAATCTATGTAGGCTACCAAGGCTCTGGAAGAAGTAATCTTATACTGTTTTAAGACAAAGAACCCAGTTTATTACATGATTTATTCCCTTTTACACTATTTATAGGCAAATTAGAAGGCAAATGCACACCATAAATACCTCAAAAAAGCGGTCCTAAGGTGTTCATACTTGCATCCAATATTTAACAGTTTTACATACTGATGTTTTCAGAATAAATAGAAAAAGAGAAAATATATGCATTTCCTTTTGATTTTTTCATGCTTTGTTTAGTATATTGCATACAGCAGTTAACATGGCAAAGTCCTATGCGTTCTCCTAAATAGACTTAACCGAATTAGATGAATTGAGCAACATAATGCATGTTGAAATTCAGCATTGAGAAACATCTCCTACACAAGACTGAAACATATGTCATAGTGGTTTCTGTATTAACTGCCACAACCCAAAACAAAACAAAGAACAACCTGTGAGATACCACTGAAAACTGAAAGATTTTCAATTTACATGACCAAAAAGCATGTCTAAAGGTTGCAACACAGCATATGAAACAAATACAGTGCCTATGGTACAACCTCACTAGCAATACTTTTGATTATTACACACCCTTTCTCAAAAACAATGCTACCAATTCATTCTGTCATCAGTCCTTAGACTATGAAGCATGTAAAAAATAATTATACAAAGAAACTGAAAAACATAGTGCTACTAAGAGTGGCCCTTTAGACAAGAAATGCAATTAGTACATATAATTTCATAAACTTCTATTCATCCACTTATTGTATAGAAATAGTTACAAAGACAGAGGTCAATTTCAGAAATGCTAAAGACAAATCCTTTTCCATTCAAAGTTGTAGCTAAGAAATTAAAAAACATTACTAAGGATAAGCACTTTACAGGATTATTAGAAGAGCTTTGCAAATAGATCTTAAGCCATGAAATGTTTTGGAAGGAATACGAGCCTTCAAACTCCTGGCATAAATCAAGCTTTAACTACTTGGGCTTTGAAGGTAAGTTCTCCTTGCAGATAAGATTTGCTACATTTGCCCACCACAGTGCTTCCTTTCCAGTTCTACTGGAAGAGTCCAGCAGTAATGAAGCACACTGATATCACTGCAGTAACACACACTCTCTAATCTTAATCTACATATATTCATGACAGATGCTTTTTTCTTTTCACGTTTTTTTTGTTTTGGTGTTCTTCCCCCCCACCTCCCACAGTCCTCTCAATAAGGTTGTTTCCAGTCTGCACTTTTGGCTTCCAAACTAAATCAGACTTCAGCTTAAGATACACCTTTTGTAACATAAGAAAAAAAGAGTTTTCCAAAAAGCAACACCGAGTTCAGGCAAAAAAGCTTATACTTGCAGTAGTATGGAAATAGCACTGACAGCAAACAAACTTATAGTAGAGAGAGAAGTAGTCAAATCTATGCATTGCTTGACACACAAGAGGGAGCCCTTCCAGTCACAGTCCAGTCAAATAACAAGGATTTTCATTCTACATTTTGGGCATTACCACATCATGACTTGCTGGAGAGGAAAAAGATCCCTAACCTGTGGTTCTGACAGTAAGTTAAAGCAACACCCCCACCCTATCAAACTGAACAGCCATATGGAGAAAAAGGGAGCAAGCAAAAGACTGCCAGTTGGTGAATCATTTTCTGAAGCACTGAATATAAAAAACTCCACACTTATAAAAAAGTTTTGGCCTATAAATCTCCAAAATAGCTCAACAATATAATTTCCTTCTCTGTCACCGTTTTAAGCAATGCATAATTCTCTTAGTCTAGCTAAATTCAGGGAATGCCAGCTGGTTCTCTGTGGCAGAACTAACAGGGCACTGGAAAGACTGCGTTCAGGATTTGTCACCAAGTGAAACTATGCCAGGAGCCAGAAATGATGTGGTGTCTTTCCACTACCCATTGCAACCGAGAGAGGTGATATGCCTTGCAGAGACTGTTAACAGCCAGCTCACTGGCCTAGAGCGAGATTTCAGACATCAGTTACACTTTCCAATGAAGCAGTATGTGTGTCATGTTACTCAAAGCTCTTTCAGTTCTTCCTCTGCTCTGAACAGTGAAAACAAATTGTTTCCTCCCTGAAAACCAAGAAATTTGTGTCTTATCAAGGCTCTGTACTGAGAACTAATGCAACACATGCTAAAGTGTACTCATACCAAGACACAAATCCTTCTTACTCCCGTAAAAAATTCGTTACGTAAGTTGGAGGAAAGGGAAAGGAACATAAAATCTTTATTTGGGGAACCAGTGATTGTCCAACACTGGTAATAGCTAAAAATTGATTAGATGTCTTTGTACTCATAGGGTACAGTGACTCTGTTATTGCACCTGCTGTTCCACTAACAAAACATGGCTACATTTAAATACAGACTTGTATCATGAGCTCATGCTCATGGGCTGTCCTAGGCTTACTGGTTTAGGCCCTGAGCTAGTGGTAAGGGTGGCCAGAGAGCTGTGATCTGATGAGGCAGACACAGGAGTCTGGACACACAGTTAAATAAAGTTTGGAACTACTAACACACACAAAGGCCTACTTATATGCTAGGTTCAAAGTGAAGATGTCCACAGTAGGCAGGGGAGATGAAGGGAAGAAAGTTGTTCCTAGTTGCTCCATACTGGGCTACTGGATGTCCGATCAGGGCATGATCTAGTTAAGAGCCAGAAATTATATCTCTTCCAAGAGCAGCTGAACCTACTAAGCAGAGAAGCATTTAGAGTCAGGGGGAGATAGTGCGAGCAGCGATGCAGCAAGGGCACTGATGTAACATCTTCCCCTAGCCTTTCTTGCAAGGGGGCAAGGACTCCACATGGAAAAAAAAAAATCAAAACTAGTTTTCAATTTTACTAGTTGACTTTGACTCAAATATTAGAGCTGAGCTCTGTTTTAAAACCTACCCTATCTACTTTCTGTTTTAAGAAAACTCAGTGATTAGAAGTGTTTTGGGGTACCTCAAAGCCCTGGGTGACTTAAGGTGTCATCACAGGGTAAGGTAATTTTGGAATTCATCAAACATTCAACCAAGACCGGGTATCATGTAGAATCATATTGTATATCATGTCATATGGTGGAAATCCCAGCATAAGCTATGACTTCTAAATATTTACTGAGTTTTCCTGTGTTTGCTATTTCCTTCCTTCCTTATATCTTTTATTTGCTGTATTTGAGACTGTCAAGTATGCTTAAAAAAAGCCCTTAAACCCACGAACATTGGAATTCACCTACATAACACAGTGGCAGAAGCATCATGAAAAGTGGAAAGTTTCCAAAGCTTATTCTAGAGAGAGCTTGCAGAAAACAGAAATGGAAAGTTCCCATATATTCTTCACATGTAAGAGATGGAGTGAGTTGGTTACATGTAGTGCTTATTAATCATCTGGAAAAGTGATGGTAAAGAGAACTGGAAAACAAAACAAAAGAATTTTCTAATTACCATGCTGCTTCTTCTGTTTCAATAGACTATGAAAAAGGTCAAGAGCATCTAATATGCAAGGTGTGTATTTTAGTGTTGACAAAGCAAAATAATGTAAATGAATAAACACACATTATTGAAATTCACTGTTGGTGAAATAGCCATGCAGATGTCACAGTAAACACAT
Source organism: Fregata magnificens (assembly GCA_013389945.1). Lineage (NCBI taxonomy): Eukaryota > Metazoa > Chordata > Aves > Suliformes > Fregatidae > Fregata > Fregata magnificens. The sequence continues at coordinate 17,233 of WAAD01016718.1, forward strand.
AAAAGCTCTACTTCAAACTGTTACTACATTAATGAGTTTGATAAATCCCTGAATAAATCAGATGTAACACAGAACAAGTGTCAGGATGCGTAAGTAATAGAGACAAGAATAATTCTGATGTTCATATATGCTTAAACAAACGGTAACAGAACAGTCTTCCTAAAATTCTGTGAAGATTAACAGCCTGTGAAGTTGGGATTTTAACTAAGAGGAAAAATGAGGAATACCAATTAGACAGAACTGATAGCACAGACTTATTTAGCTTTTATTAGAATACAAGAAACAGAATATTGTAAAGATGTGACTTACACTTCCATTTATTATTATGTGCAATAGAAAAAACCAAGTCCAGAAAGCAGTGATCCTTTAAAACTTCCTGGTACAACACACCACTGAAGGTAATAGACAAGTAGGAGACATTTTTAAAAGTTCATCATGTAACTAAGCTTTTACTCTTCTGAACAGACAGTAACAGTTCAGTTCATTTTTTCTATTCTGTTCAGTCACGGAATTATACTGGCTGTATGGCATGCAGGTGGGACTGACTACTGCCTTCAGTTCTGCAGCAAAATTAATTTAATAGAATAACAGAATGGTTTGGGTTGGAAGGGACCTTAAAGATCATCTAGTTCCAACACCCCTGCCACAGGCAGGGACACCTTCCACCAGACCAGGTTGCTCAAAGCCCCATCCAACCTGGCCTTGAACACTTCCAGGGATGGGGCATCCACAACTTCTCTGGGCAACCTGTTCCAATGCCTCAACACCCTCATAGCGAAGAATTTCTTCCTAATATCTAATCCAAATCTACCCTCTTTCAGCTTAAAGCCATTATCCCTTCTATCGCTACAGGCCCTTGTAAAAAGTCCCTCTCCAGGTTTCTTGTAGGCCCCCTTCAGGTATTGGAAGGTTGCAATAAGGTCTCCCTGGAGCCTTCTCTTCTCCAGGGTGAACAGCCCCAACTCTCTCAGCCTGTCTTCATAGGAGAGGTGCTCCACCCTTCTGATCATCTTTGTGGCCTCCCTCCGGACTTGCTTCAACAGGTCCATGTCCTTCTTATGTTGGGGGCCCCAGAGCTGAATGCAGTACTCCAGGTGGGGTCTCACCAGAGCAGAGTAGACGGGGAGAATCACCTCCCTTGACCCGCTGGTCACGCTTCTTTTGATGCAGCCCAGGACATGGTTGGCCTTCTGGGCTGCAAGCGCACGTTGCCAGGTCATGCTGAGCTTCTCATCAACCAACACCCCCAAGTTCTTCTCCTCAGGGCTGCTCTCAACACATTCTCCCCCAGCCTGTATTTGTGCTTGGGATTGCCCCAACCCATGTGCAGGACCTTGCACTTGGCCTTGTTGAACTTCATGAGGTTCTCACGAGCCCATCTCTCAAGCCTGTCAAGGTCCCTCTGGATGGCATCCCTTCCCTCCAGTGTGTCGACCGCACCACTCAGCTTGGTGTTGTTGAAAAACTTGCTGAGGGTGCACTCAATCCCACTGTCCATGTCACTGACAAAGATGTTAAACAGTGCCAGTCCCAATACCGACCCCTGAGGAACGCCACTCGTCACTGGTCTCCACTTGGACGTCAAGCCATTGACTGCAACTCTTTGAGTGTGACCACCCAGCCAATTCCTTATCCGCCGAGTGGTCCATCCATCAAATCCACGTCTCTCCAATTCAGAGACAAGGATGCCATGCGGGACAGTGCCAAATGCTTTGCACAAGTCCAGGTAGATGATGTCAGTTACTCTAACCCTTATCCACCAATGCTGCAACCCCGTTGCAGAAGGCCACCAAATTTGTCAGGCACAAATTGCCCTTAGTGAAGCCATGTTGGCTGTCACCGGCCACCTCCTAATTTTCCATGTGCCTTAGCACAGTTTCCAGAAGGATCTGCTCCACTATCTTGCCGGGCACAGAGGTGAGACTGACTGGCCTGTAGTGCCCCGGGTCTTCCTTTTTTCCCTTTTTAAAAATGCGGGTTATATTTCCCCTTTTCCGGTCAGTGGGAACTTCACTGGACTGCCACAACTTCTCAAATATGATGGATAGTGGCTTGGCAACTTCATCTGCCAGTTCCCATCATGACCTGCAGATGCATCTCATCAGGTCCCATGGACTTGTGCACCTTCAGGTTCCTTATATGGTCTCAAACCTGATCTCCTACAGTGGGCGGTTCTTCATTCTCCCAGTCCCCGCCTTTGCCTTCTGCAACTTGGGCAGTGTGGCTTGAGCACT
>WAAD01016718.1:19551-29990 GCA_013389945.1 Fregata magnificens
CTGATCCCTGGCTGCTCAGACAATTTCTCTGTATTCCTCCCAGGCTACCTGTCCTTGCTTCCACCCTCTGTAGGCTTTGTTTTTGTGTTTGAGTTTGTCCAGGAGCTACTTGCTCATCCATGCAGGCCTCCTGGTGTTTTTGCCTGACTTTCTCTTTGTTGGTTTGCATCGCTCCTGAGCTCAGAGGAGGCGATCCTTCAATATTAACCAGCTTTCTTGGGCCCCTCTTCCCTCCAGGGCTTTATCCCATGGTACTCTACCAAGCAGATCCCTGAAGAGGCCAAAGTCTGCTCTCCTGAAGCCCAGGGTAGTGAGCTTGCTGTGTGTCCTCCTCAGTGCCCTAAGGATCTTGAAGTCCACCATTTCATGGTCACTGCAGCCAAGGCTGCCCTTGAGCTTCACATTCCCCACCAGCCTCTCCTTGTTGGTGAGAACAAGGTCCAGCATAGCACCTTTCCTCGTTGGCTCCTCTATCACTTGGAGAAGGAAGTTATCATCTATGCGTTCCAGGAACCTCCTGGATTGCTTATGCCCTGCTGTGTTGTCCCTCCAACAGATATCGGGTTGGTTGAGGTCCCCCATGAGGACCAGGGCCTGTGAATGTAAGGCTGCTTCTATCTGTCTATGGAGGGCCTCATCTGGTTGGTCTTCCTGATCGGGTGGCCTGTAGCAGACCCCCCACTATAACATCACCTGTCCCTGCCCTCCCTTTAATCCTGACCCATAAGCTCTTGGTCGGCTCCTCATCTATCGCCAGGTGGAGTACCATGCACTCCAACTGGTCACTGATATAGAGGGCGACACCCCCTCCTCGTCTCCCCTGCCTGTCCTTCCTAAAGAGCCTGTATCCTTTCATTCCAACACTCCAGTCATAGGAGCCATGCCACCATGTCTCTGTGATGCCAATAAGATCATAGCCCTGCAGGCATGTGCACATCTCTAACTCCTCTTGTTTATTCCCCATGCTACATGCGTTTGCATAGAGGCATTTAAGTTGGGCCCCCGATGAAGCTGACTGACTGGCTGGAGTGGCTGGAATTCCTTTGAGCTGCTCTTCAGGTGCTCTCCTGCTGACCTGTGATCCTTCTCCGGGCTCTGGGCATCCTTTGCTGGCACTGGCATCAAACTGGTAGGAGTGGGATGGATTGAAGTTCCCCTCCCCCGGCAAGTTTAGTTTAAAGCCCTCTTCACCAGCTTAGCAAGCCTATGACTGAAGATGCTCTTCCCCTTCTCTGACAGATGGACCCTGTCAGCCCCCAGTAGACCAGGTTTCTCAAAGCAAGTCCCATGGTCTAAATAGCCGAACCCCTGGCTGTGGCCTGTCCTGTAACAATTTATTGATTCACCAGATTCAACTGGCCCTTTCAAACCTCCTCCCTTTGACTGGGAGGATTGATGAAAAAAAATTACCTGCGCTCCAGAGTCCCTTACCACCGCCCCCAGGGCTCTGTAATCCTTCTTGATGCTCCTCAGACTGCTCCTGGCTGTACCACTGGTGCCCATGTAAATCAACAGCAGCGGATAATAGTGGACTGTACAAGGCCTGGTAGTCTCTCGGTGACATCCCTGATACAAGCCACCGGTAAGCAGCACACCTCTCTAGAGAATGCATCAGGTCAGCAAACGGGTGCCTCCATACCTCTCAGAAGAGAGTCGCCTACTACTATCACCCATCGCCTTTTCTTAGTTGCACTGGTTGTTATATGGGGAGCAGATCGGGCTGTCTTACTCAGCTCCAGCACCTCTCCTGATGTGACGGGTCTTTCCTCTTCAGTCTGCAGAGCGGTGAAGCGGTTCTGCAAGGGCACCTCAGGCTTCAGGGGAAGTCTCTTCCTCCTGCTGGTCCTTGCCGTTGCAAGCTTCCATTCTTCTGCATTATTGGCCCCCCTCCTTTCTGTGTGTCTGCTGGTGGGGGAGTTTTTTGGCTGTTCAGCCGTGGGCTGTGGGTCCACTGCAGACTGTGCTTGGAACCAGCTATCTAACTCCTTCTTAGCCTCCCTGATGTTACGCAGCCTTCTCACCACCTCCTGCAGCTCAGCCACCTGCTGCAGGAGGTCCTCCACCTGGGCACACCTTTTGCAGGCAGGCCTGCCACCTGTCCCTGACCCAGGAGAAAGGTCTAGGCACTTCCTGCAGCCTGAGCACTGCAGCCTCTCCCTTCAGCAGCTCCATCTGCACGGAGGCATGAGCCACCGCTGGGGTAGATGGTGCAACCCCCCCAGCCAGAGCTGCAGCCTTTGCTCTCAGACAAGTGCCCACCATTCTGCCTTGAGGGTCAGGTAGGATGAGTGCCCTTGCCCTGTGCAGATGGTCACAGAACGGTGCCCGGTTGCTGGGTTATGTGTACGTCAAGTCTCCCGCTCAGCCAGTGGAATGCCCCTCCTTCGAAGAGGCGCCCTCCCGTGTGAACTGACGTGCCAGGCCCTGGCTGACATGCCACGCTCTGCTGGCAGCCCTCCTGGTCGCTTGCGCTCCCCAGGCTGCTTGTTATAGGCGTGGGGGTGGTTGCGGCTGCTCCGGTAATGCCCAGGCCTCGTAACTTCTTTTATGATATTCACATTTTATTCTTTTGTGATTTCTTCTGTGTTACATTGAAAGAGTTTAAAAGAACCATATATATCCCTGCAGCCTATAAGAAAAAGTAGGCTAAAAACTGATGAGCATTTTTACATATTTGGTGTTCTCAATATCCTAGATGCTTTTACAAAGGGAAAAGAATGTACTGGAATGTGGAATATACAGGGCCGCTACTGAAGTTCAAAGCAGCACAAAAGGCAGCCTCTAAAACTGCCAACCTTGTGGCTTGATTTGGCTGCCATAAGCACTACTAATTCTCAGAAGAGAAGCCACAAAGTATTTTAAAATGCTGATGAACAACTTCCTGCTAATCAAGTTATGGAAGTATACGATTTCTGCAGGACAAATTTAAGGTCTGCTACAGGGCATGATGATACAATTCCATGGGATAAGTTGTGTTCCTTCTCAGAAATTTATTATAAGAAGGGGACTAACATGCTCTCTTCTGTTACTTGTGAATGGTCATGCAGAAATATAGTCCAATTTGTCTCCTAGTAGAGTCCAGCCCATTACCACTATAATGCTAAAGTGCTAACATTATTGTAATAATTTAATAAGTAACATTATCCAGTGTATTTCCCCAGTAAACATATAATAAACTCAGCTTCTCAAACAAGGCTTGACTATACAATACCATAGAAAGTAGAAATCACACCGTTTTTCATCATTGCTATAGGCAACACAGCACATATCTGCACAGGAAGTGTGTTTAACAGTAGTAAGCTTTTCAGTGATAGCTGTCTAATGATTTAAGTGAGACAATTGCTACAGAGATAAAATGTATTAGTTGTGGGGGTAAGAGAGCAGGCAAGTTTTTGAGTTAAGGTGACCAGAATAAGGATCACAGTTGGTCTTACAAAAATCCAGTGCACCTTGCCATATTCTCCGTAATGTCAACTACTCAAAGCTACAGTTCAAACCGATTCCCTCTACTTTCTACTGCTTTCTACCCTTCTACCTGCCCTGCATTTCTGTTCACACCTTCACCCTAGTACTGACACTATCCTGACTCGTGAGCCAGCTCAAGATGCTAAAATACATCTGAAGGACAGGAAATTAGTCACTTCTTGTTGTGTTTAATATTCTGCCAGCTTATGTCCCTTAACCAGCTTCCTTCAGGAGCAGAAGTTTCAACACCAGTATAAGAGAGACAATAACACTAAGTGGGAGGGCACAGAGAGGGAAGAACATGGTACTGTGCAAGCACCAACTGTGAAGGCCCTTACAACATTCCATAAGCTATCAAAATAAAAATTAACAAAATTTAAGTTATAGCAAATTGTAAGTATACAGAGTAGCAGTGCAAATCACTTTGACTTTATAAGCAACAAGACAAATATTATTATAGCAGTACCTATGCTTCAGAATTTATCCAAGTGTTCCACAAACCCCCTTAAAAGAGGTTAAAAAGTTTTGAAGCAAAGATACTGACAGTCTCATACAGTATGAAGGCATTTTTGATCAACTACAAGCAAACTAAAACAACATTCTTCTGCATTCTACGCAACCACTTTATGGTTTTTTCCAGCCATTTCACTAGGGCACATTCTTGGTGCAAGCACTCCTTTTGAGTCTAATTTTCATCAATACTGACAATTTTGAAAATCACATCCAGCACTAAATTTTCCAAAGGCAGCCAATATCAAATGAAACTAAACCAATATTAAATAAATCAAAACTACAGGACAGACCCAATCTGTAAAGTCAGTAGAGGGAGAGCAGTGCTCAAAGTCAACAAGTGGAGGACTAAAGTGTGAATATAAAAATGAGAGCTTCCTGGAAGGCATCCTATTTTCTAGCTTTTGTTTTTTTAGAACAATAATATTGGTATTTTCATGTGTCTGTTTTGTTTTTTTTTTAAAAAGAGCAAAGGGTTGAGTTAGGACACACCTTCAATATTAAGTATGCCACTAAAGAAGCTTTTGAAAATTACCAATTTGCAGTGCAGCTATAAACCATATACACTTCTATAACAGAACCAAAACCAAATAATTAACTATGTGATATTTTGTTCTAAAAGTAAAAGATAACTACTCTTAGAGAAGCAGAATATATAGTAAATATACATAATGTTAACATAATGAGAAGTAATGTGAAAAACCTTACAAATCCTGACTATTTACCTGGTACTAACTTCTCTCTAGCATTGAAGCTCAGAGATTTAAAAGACTACTTCAAAACATTAGAATGCACGTATTTCTCTTCTCTTGAAATCTCTTACATATTTGTACATATTTTATAAGCTGATGAAACATTTAGTACCTTCTTCACAATAATAACAACAAAATACAGTACTTAAAAAGTTTCATACAAAGTAAGAACTCTTGCAGCGTCAAAAACTTCATGCATTACTCAAATACAAGACTGGTAAACTCATTAAACAAGTATGTTAGGAACTCTTAATTTAGGCAGCGTTGCCTTATATAGTCATTAAGGCCAGCAAACAGATGATACAGAGCAAGAGGAATTGTTGCCAGTTACTTTAGGCTGGAAAATATGAGAACAAAATCTAATGCTAGCTGCCAACTAATTCCTCTTCTCTTCTAACAAAAATATTGAAGAAAAGCTTTCCTTGGCTGCAGCCATTTGCTCTCTAGTAAGAGGACAGAATTTGGTTATTGCTACAATAAGCATTATTTTACATTTTTCTACAGCATTTAGAAAAATAAACACCAAGAAGACACACTGCAATGAGGAGAGAAGTCTGCTTCGAAAAAAGTAAACATCCATGTATAACTGTCAAAATCATGGAATAACTTGATTCAAAGATACATTTTTTTGAACAATCCACCCTTAAGTTTGCTCAGACCTTGACTGCTAGCTTAGTTTTTAAATGAAAGGAGGGTGAAAAATACTTTTATTATTTTTGTAACTGAATACTTTTGGGGAGGGGTTGACTTTTAACTTTCATACTGCAGTCTACTTCCCATCCTTTTTTGCCCCACTAAGTCAACCAGACCCCTAATAAAGTGGCACAGGGGTAGGAGTAAAGACAAAATCACTCTGGAAAAAGTCTTTCCCAAAGTGACGTGTTCAGAAAGCTACTGACCACAAATGAGAGGCGTTTCATTTGATATATTTTCAGTTTACTATTTCAGGTTCAAGTTGTCTGAGTTAAGCACTTAGCAAATGCACAGCACTTAGTGTGGATCAGGGACAGAAAGGACTGGGCACAGGTACCAGAGCTAAAAGCTGACTGGAGAGGTATCTGGGAGTACCAGAAATGAAAGGTTCAGACAAATGCTACCAGAGCACAATGCTGGGAGTGGGAAACAGAGGAAGTGTCAGGAACTGCTTACGAGAACGCCTGCTGCTGATCTCTCCCTCCCTATCCCCTGCCAGCTTTCCTACCTCTCCCCTAGAAAGCAACAAAGAAGCAGTAGCTGCAGGAGGTACCCCAGGAAAGCAGTCCAGACATACTGCATCAGGTCATGGCTCCAGCACTGTGTCAGAATGGCCTCTGCAGAGGGACTGTACCCTGGTTTCTTTCTCAGTGAATACAAAACAGAACTGAGAGACAACACGAACCACATTTACAACACGAAGGAAGGTCATTCCTGTAGAAAAAAATGTAAAGCCTGTGTCCGCACAGCTAAACTCTTCTCCCTGCTCCTCTAAAATAGAGTGTTTGCATTCAACTTGTTTATTGGATGGTCCCAGTAATGAGCTGGGCAATGTACTGAGTCTGGAAATTGTGTGGGAGAGCACTAAATAGCAAAATAATATCAGAGAATACGCGAACAATTACACAGTGCAGACTACCTTAAGGCAATGTTCAATCCTTGTCATGGCCCTGCTTGCTTTGTTAGTATAAACATGAACATTAAGAGATGCCCTACACTCATACTGCTCAGCCAGAGGGTAAAAATGAGATAAAACCTAAGCAGACATCTCCTTATGTTTAGACTCGCTTCAAAGAAGTGTGTGGAAATCCAAATTTGGTTCATCCCAATGTACTCCCCCAACCCTTTCCAAATAAGAGCAATGATGTTTTATCACTTTTGCATGAACTATTTCACTTTTACCAAAAAACTCACTAAATTATCCACAAAACATTTCCAAATTCTTGCATGTTTTACTAAGATTTAAGTCTACATTCCCTCTACCCAAGCACACATGGTTTCTCTAGACAGATGAAAAAAGCCACATAAATGACGTAAGTGACACCATAAGTTTTTCCTAGGCTATACATAAACGCCCATACAAACCTATCTTTTCAACAAGTTAGCAAAAATTTATCATAGGACATTTGTTCAAAAGAATTGTGTTACAAGAATGTTATTTCATTGAAGAAAATAACAACATACCTTTCTAAAGCTGTTGAAGTAAAGAACTCACTCCCACCCCCCAAACCTTGAAAATTAGATCAACTTTTTAGAGTTGCGGACTGCTGAGGAAACCAAGACGATCAATCTGAGACTGTTTCAAAGTGCCTAAACCCATACACTTGTAATTTATGACTTAGCATAGTCTGAAACTGTTAAATTTTCACATCGCAAGTTTTACTGTTTAATTAGAACATATCCAAGAAACAAAAGCTTCCAATGGAAAACATACTTCCAAGTAAGAGATGGAAGCAGTTAATTTCTTTAAAGAAGTCTGTGTAGTGTAAGAATTTCCATGACATTCACATTTTCTACTAAGCTCTCTTACTGATACTTATTAAAAGCAGTATCAAACTTCAAATCGCTGGAACTGCCTTACGCACACATATACATCAAAGAATTTTCCGTCAGCAAGTGTGCAATGTGTATTATGTTCGCTTTTGTATTTTTCTAAAATAAGATTGTTGTATGGGCTTTACAACATCTGTGAACATTTCTTGATGCATCTGTAGATTAAAAAAGAAATTTCCTGGAAGTAGTAAACTAGACTAGAATTACTGACATATTTTATAAGGTTTAATTCAATTAAAACTGTAGAGTCTTTGTTACTCATTTTCAGACACTGAAAATTACATTTGCTATCTATCCTCTGTTCTAGCAATGCTGCACCAAGTTACCAACACACATACTGGTGCTTGTCAGCCAGTCTTCCCTGTGAGATCCAGACTACTGCTTCTGAAGTGAGACAATCACTCCAAGGCGCAACAATCCACTATTTATAGTGCCTTATCATAGTGCAAACTTCAGTGACATACATCTATCATTTTAATGTAGAGGAAAGTGTTGAACTGAAATTGTATGACTACACCACTCAGGTTCCCAGCTTTCAAAAACTGTATTAGTTTCAAACTTGGCACTTACTGTATTTTTAAAAAAAATCATATTTAAGTTCAGCAAGAAAAGGCAAGACAGCCATATAAAACACAGCTTCTCATGAAAAGTAGCTATCAGGTAATTTGTGATAGGCCAGAATTCAGAAAAGTTTGTGGCCTCAGAAAACTTTCCTTAACTCATTTTCTTCTAATTACTCAGATGCAGAAGTTTTCTTTCTCTTCAGTGAGCTAAGAATCATTCTCTTTAATTCTCTTAATTCAAGAGAATTTAAATATGTCTGGAATGACTACAACATTATTGAATCCTGCAAGAATGCACATAATTTTGCTGCCAAACTCCACGATACAAATTGACATTGGCTGAGCCAAAAAGCCCCCAGCCACTTTCATTGTTGTTTGGGTAGTAAAGAACAGGGAACCCTAGGAAAGATTTCTAAAGTATATCACAGTTTCATTTAGATAAGGAAATCAGTTACTTCTACAAAAAAAGGTGGTAAAACACAGTAGAATCCTATACAAATGCTATAATACCTTGACAGTAATTTCAATTTGTACATAATTATATTATTTAAAATTAAAACCTTTTTTAATCACTAAGAAGTATTTTGACTCTCATTAAGTCATGGTCAACCCTTCTAGGTAATGCCAGTTAGAATGCCCAGGATCTCACCTTCTACAAGACTCACTAGGTTGGATACAACCTCAAGAGCCCATCTGTGTGAATGGTTCTGGAAGAGCTATACTTCTGTCAATCCTAATGGATGCAGGTCCAATCTGTTCTTAAGAAACATCAGTGACAGAGATTCACAGTGTCTCCAGAGGCAGCCTATCACAGCGCTTCACTACCACTACCATTCAGATCTTCCCTCCTCCCCCTTGTCCAGCCTGAATCTTCTTGCTGCGATTATTTGTTATCCTATCTGCTACGGATATACAGAACAGACTATGTGTTTCTCTTCTGTAAGAGCTTTTCACATTTTTGAAAAACATGTTCTCCTCAGTGTTCTCTAAACTAAACAACTCCCATTCTTTTGGTCTGTCCTCGAGGGTCAAGTTTATTCTCATCTCCCTACTTTGGACACTCTCCAACTGGTCAGTAGCTTTGTTGAAGTGCTGTGCTTAAAACTGAAAGCACCTTGTGAATTAATCTCTTGTTTACACATGCCAGTCTAGTTGTATCATTTTCATACCAACAAGACCTTGTGTGCTTACTTTTGTTTCGCTATTATTTCTGCCCAAATGTGCACTTTGGCCTAGCATGTATTCTAATTGAATTACGTGACACCCTCTCCCCCTCCAACTTCTGCTACTGTCATGATTGGTTTGAATTCCAATTCCGTCTCACTCTGTGCTTCATCCATTCNCCTGGGTAATTGGGAAATGTAATGGGAATTACCCACCTGCTAACTAGGATAAAAACTTCAATCATCATAGCGGGTAATCTTCAATACACCCATTCTGATTTTAACTTGTGGGCACAACCAGCATGGTTTGCAAAACAACCTTTCACAGATCTTGTGGAATTTTAACTTAGACCATGCTCACCTGCAGACTATCATGAAAAACAGTAACAAAAGCTTTTTTTACAAACAACCTATATGGTATCTGTTCATCTTCCCTTATCCAGAAGGCTTGTAAGAAAAATGACAGCTTTGACAAAACACACTTCATAATTCCAAGGTAATTATTATTCATCTTGGTTTCTTCTAGTATTCATAAAATTTGTTCACTATTTTTCTGGGAAAGTTCAACCAAATGGTAGCAATTTCCCAAATTCTTTCCTTTTGCTACTTAATTCTTGCTCCATCGTTTTCTGACTACTGTCATCGGCACTCTAAAAAGAGTAGAAATGGAGATAAAAGTACTTACAGGTTTCCTAAGGAAAAAAAGGGATAGTGCTCCAATTAGGGGCATGTCTCCGATTAGTGGTTCCAGGATAACCCTCATAGTGCCATGGATCTGTGGAAGGGGAGGAAAAAAAGGCAATGGAATTGACCTTAGTTCAAGTTTTAAACAGAATTTATTCACTGGCAATGCTCACACTTCTAATTCATTAAATTCTTGATTATGGAAGAATTTTATACATATAGGTTTACATGTCATTCAAACCCAAAAAATTTAAAACAGGCACTAAATAGTTGGACTTACAAATTAATTACATTCATCTACATGATGCTGTGTCACGTTAGTGGTAATTTTGCTAAAAATATGAAGTAGATTATTTATACAGCTCAATGTAAACAAATGGGGCACAAGCCAATATAATGGCATCCATAGATACTAGAACAAAAGTAGCTGAATGCTTATAGGTATGTCAACATACACACACACACACACACACAAAAAGCATACTATTTTTTCTCATTAGAGACAGAGAGATCTGTTATCAGAAGGTTAAGGAAATTTGAGAAACAACATCAGAAGGCAAGGCTACTACTAATAATTGCATCTAAACTTATAATTGCATCTAACACTGAAATATTAAATAAAACAAAATTTTAAGCTCCATGTTCCCTTTATGAACCTACACATCACACAAACATTGGCTTGATGTGAAATTATCTCCATCTTTTCCAGTAGAAAATGTTAATATATTTAAAACAGTTCTACATCTGAAAGGAATTTACCCTTTCAGCTAAGTCAT
>WAAD01016719.1:0-78573 GCA_013389945.1 Fregata magnificens
TAAAGGTCTTTTCCAACCTATACGATTCTGTGTGATTTAAAGAGGCACTATAACTATGTTTTTTAGTCAGCTCTCAGGGATCTGATCTATGGGTGATAGCTTGGAGACGACAATCATAAGCTGTTTAAATTTGTGAGATATGAATATTGTTTTCTGTAGGGTCCCTGCCCCTCAATATAGTGTCCTCTTCTCCTTTAAGTCCTCCTGAATAGTGAAAAAATAGTTATTAATTTCAGATTTCTGGATAACCATGAAATATTCTCCTCTCCCATCCGTAAATGAAAAAAACCCAAATTCCAGTAGCAATCTCTGTGGACCATGTACATTTATAAGACCTATTTCAAAGACCCATGATTCTGTCAAACCTTAGTGTTTAATAGCTTTGAGGAACTGATTTTACACAGTCACTGCCATTAAGATCCTGTATTTACATCTCGCTGTCACTGGACTGGGAAATAATGGTACAATATAGGGGAACATACAGTTAGTGATTTATACTGTCCTGTATAATTTTTTCAGGTGTTCCTAATGCCTTTGTTGGACAAATCCCTTTCTGAAGTGCCCTCTTCACCTGGGCTGAAATACCCCAAAGGGATCCAAGTGTTAAAGTTCAAGGCTTAGACTCCACAACTGCAACTGTTTCTGCCTAAACTCTTCCGATACCCCAATACCCTCTAGGTAGAACAGGCAGAATCCTCTTAGGGAGTGAGGGACCTTGGTGCGCTTAGCTGGAGACTCTTAGGCATAGCAGAGAGCAAAACAGCCTGATTTCCTGGGAAAAGGATGTTAAAAGGAATCCCACTGTCTATGGAGAATTTTATCCCAGTTTCGTAGAGAAATGATACCACTGCAGTATTCACAGGTACTGGGTGCCCTCAGTCTGCCCTCAATCATGATGGTGTGGCAATGTTAAGACGTTTAGCGCTCACCTGGGGTTTACAGGCAAGATGTTTCTGCATCTACTGGTGGTGATAGGAGAGGTTTATGCCATCCAGAACACAAAGCTTTGCATTACCCAAGCACATGGTGGTGACAGCATTACCCATAAGATGTGAAGTCATCTGAGAGGGAGTCTGAACACCCATCTCTAAGCTTTAAGCAGAAACCCCCTGTGCTACCTGGAGCCACTGGACTACATGGAGCAGCAGTGATGGCAGGTTGCTGTTGACGATGTTCCATTTTGCATAGAGCACTTATACACCCAGAGGAGCAGTACATAGATTCCAGGTCTGCCTCTCTACTGGCTGAGTAGCTGTTGGATCTCCTGAGACAAAGAAAAGTATGAGGCCCACATGCAGATAACAAGACTGCAATTCCCCATCTTTCCTACTAAGAAATGTTTAGCAAAGTTCTGGCTGGTTCGCTGTGGACATGGAGCATCTCTCTGCACCAGAGGTTCATTTACATTCTCTGTTACAGTAACTGCAAGACCAAAGTTAAAAAAAAAAGTGGTGTTCATTAGTGGATATTGGGGTTTTACATCTCAGGCACTGTGAGTAATGTTGCAAGACTATCTTAATTCTGCCTTTTTAGAATGTATTTTTAAATGCACTCTTTGTAATGTATCTCATGGAATAACTATTGCACAAACAGAAATAGCCCGCATTTGACAAATACAAATCACGTTTGAGCCTACTGAGTCATACCCTTCAGGGTACAATAAATTATTCAAGAAGTACACATCCAAATGTTGCATAAGAGCTCTCTTCCTACTGAAATTATCAAATATGTTTAAAAATTTATTAAGGAGGAGACAAATAGCTTAAAATACCTTTGTGAACTTCTAATTATTTTCAGGATAGTTTCAAAGCCAGTATAAAACATTCAGGCGTAACTCAGCATACTGCTAAATGCTATGTGCTCACGGGCATGTAGAGCCCCCAGACAAAATCATACCATAACCCATGAATCCTTTACTATTCAAAACTGTACTGCTGCCCTCATGGAAACCAGTGAGAGCTCATGCTGTTGAGTTCTCTGGGAGCAGAACTGCCCCTGAGATCACTGATGGTCACAGCAAGACACCCTGACTCCCCAGTGCACCCTGCCCGCAGCTCCCCTTTCTAGAGCAAGAATTGCACGGCCTCCGTTTCCAAGCGGCAGCATCCTTCGTGGGCAGCATTAGTCCACAGTTGCTCTAAAACCGTGGTCTGATTTCAGACAAAACCAGGGTAAAGCCTAAGTTTAAATCACTTACTAGAAGATGGTATTGAATAGAAAATTATGACAGTTTGTTTTTCCTAGCATTAGGAAGCAGGAATTTTAAACAATAAGTTATTGAATAACAAACATTATCATCTTTGTTGGGTAAGCGTCTCAGATAATTTTCTTTATGAATAAGGGAGATAAAAAAGGAGATTTACTCACAGGCTGAAGAACATAACAATTTTCTATTTGTCTAATTATTTGTCAAGGGTTGTAGATCAGCCCTGTCAGACAGGCACGGGGAAATGCTCTGTGAAAACAACAGAGGTGGATTAACCTGGTGGGGCTTCCTCACAAGCATGCTGCAAAGCTCTAGGCATTTCGTCAGTCCTGCAGGGAAAATTGCAAGTCTAACGGTTCCTCCTAAAAGACTTTAAACTTTCACACCACTTGGCTCTCAGAACCGGTATTGCTTAACAAATCCCATGGCAAGTAAGACTCTTAGGAACTCTTTTTCATGCAGTCTTAAATTTGACCTCCCTGCCCAAATAGCCTTCTCTGTTTCTTCCTTCCACTCAAAGCCGAATAGCTTTATAGGAAAAGGCTGAGCTCAGCGCTATAAAAACACAATGAAAAGCGGGGGACTTTTGCAGCCTGTAATGACCAATGCACAGTTACCATTTTGTCTTTAATCAACTCTGCACCCAGTACCTGTCAATACTGCAGTGGTATCATTTCTCTACAAAACTGGGATAAAATTCTCCATAGACAGTGGGATTCCTTTTAACATCCTTTTCCCAGGAAATCAGGCTGTTTTGCTCTCTGCTATGCCTAAGAGTCTCCACCTAAGTGCACCAAGTAGCTGTCTTAATTCAGGAGTGCCGAAAGGACTGGACAACCCCATGGTCATTCTGCCCAGGCTTGAGCCTGCATCTGCCTGGCTTTATCTGGTGCCCACAGCAGCAGCTTTGGGGCGGAGCAGTGACAAAGCTGGGGCTTGTCCATCCTTTCCTTCAGTCCCCAACCTGCATGGGCAAACCAGCCACCGACAGCATCCTCTGGCACCTGCAATTGCAACAGCACAGCCTGGGCAGAGGAGCTCTCTGTATCTCACCAGGGTCCCATATGCACCCAGGGCTCTCTATGCCCATATAGCATTCAGCTGCAAGATCCCTATATCCCCCGTTACCCCACAGAGCTGGGTCTGGGAGAATATTCAGTTTTCACCCGTTTCCTCTCCTGTGCTCACGGTGACAGTGCTGCCCATGATGTCTTCAGTATATGAGGTATTGCCATTCATTGCTGGACATTTCATATCTCCCTGTCAGCTCTGTCCTTTTGCTGCGCACCCCAAGCAGCATCAGGGGGATTTCAGATAGCCTTTACTGATTGACTTCTTTTACTTAATCTTGTAATTTCTGAAAACACCAGCCAGCATTATGCTTTACATTCTTCTCTTGGCTGCATTGGTTAAACCCCCATGGCCTTCAGTAGGTGTCACACGGGTTAGCAAAGAGCTGGAGGTGGCCCTTAACATGTCAGTGAGCTCTTAGAGGACTTGACAATGGGATTTCAAACTGTGTTTAGTAAGAGGCAGTATTATATTAAGGCAGTAATCAAACAATTTCAAAGTGCTTCCTACCTACGTTCACAGCGAGAAAAGCTTTCTGGTTGTTGGTTCTTTTCATCCTTGGGAACCGCATCAAAACAACACCCCCAGCAGCTCCCGCTAGTGCTGAGATGAACCACAGCCTGGGACTGGTCCTGAATTGACATGTCGTGCTTCCTAAAGGTGAAATTAAATTATTCGTTACTCACAAAAACTTAATGAGCCTCATACCCTGCTTGTCAGGGCAGCCCTGATTAACTGAAGCACAGGGTGTCATGTCGGGTCCGCAGAGTTTCAGTTCAGTAGGTGATGCCAGAGCAGCCTCAGGCTCCCAGCAGAGAGAGGGCTCATTGCCCCGGACATGGAAAGCCTCTTTCCCCACATTAAGAGGAAAAAAGAATGCTTCATCTTTGTTCTTGAATGTAAAAGGTTCAATAGCCGCTTTCCAGAAACATTCTCTTTCCTGCATCAAATTTGCTTTCAAGCTCTGTGTATTTGCACTTCCAAGTTTAACTGGAACTTACAGTTCCCCTACTGGGAGGTTCACTTTTTGGACACAGGAAGAATTTCATTTCCACAACTTCATTTGCTTCTCTCTACTTAAACAACAAAGGCATAAAAGTACTGCCGCAGATTTCTCTGGGACATGTACCCATTGTAAACTGGTGCATTTGGGACCTTCTCACCACTACTAGAGCAGGTCTCCCGAGAAGTAACAGGTACTCAAAGGTGCTTGAAATTACAGGGTTCAAGTCTCTTCTCACTATGGATATCACCGTATTCGGCCACAGGCTTTAAGGTTGGAAGGAATTTGTTACTGTCTAGTCTGATGTGCTGCAGAACAAAAGCTGTATGCCCTTCTGGAGGCTGGGTGCACAATTTCAGGGGAAGAGTGAGGTGGGCAAGATGGGACCTCGCCGGAGGGAGGCATGGCAGTGTCCCTGGGAAGGGGCGAATGGCACCATGGACTTAGCGGGGCTGAGCGGTCACAGAAAGCAGGGAACGGAGGGGATGTGTGCGGTAGGGGCAGGAGAAGCTCTAAGACTTGCAGAGAACAGGAAAGGAGACCCAGGCAGACAGTGTGAGACCAGCTGCTCTGTTGTTATAGTAAGATCTCTTTAAGGCCTACCTAGAAAAAAAATACAGCACTGAAGGGACCAATTTTAAAAAAAGTAAAACCAATTCTCTTCATGTCTTGGAGTGCATGTATAAATTGACATTTATAAGCCAAAATATTACTGTATAGGTAAATATGGATCTTTACTCCAAATCATGCTTGAATATTAGAAAAAATTGACATAAACTCAAGTATTCAAAGACTGATGGCATCTCAGTTATATTTTACCATGTCAGTTTCCACTGAAATCCTTTTTTTGTGATGATTTAATTATGACTCTAAGCAAAATTTAATTCAAAACCAGGCCCCAGTAATGGTTTATCTTTGGTCAAGGTTTTTAAATAGTGGTCAGCCATAAAAGTTTCTTCTCCTCCCCACCTGCAGATTTCCAGACAGTCTCTATCTCCTTGTACACTTTGGCTCATCCCATAAAAAGCCTTCCCAGCTGATTTTCAAGGCCTGTGGTAATTTTTCCTGCATGTACCTATTGCTCAGGGGTGTTTCATCTCCTTCCAGAGCACTGCAGTCCTGGCAAAGGTGACGAAACTCCACAGAGACTGAGAGAATATGAATCAGCACACACACCCCCGCCGCCCCGGGTGCATGATTTCTGTGTGGAGCCTTTATGGGACTGCTAGAAAAGTCACCTGCCTCTGCCAGCTCCTGGGACATTCCTCCATGGAGAGCAGCATCATGAAGAAGAAGCTGGAGCAGCGGTGCTGCAGAAGCAGCAGCAGCAGTCTACCAGCAAGCCAACAGGTATAGGGCACATATTGGTTGAAGTGGGTAGGACAGGACAGGAAAAATAAGTTTTGGGTTTTTTTGCAAAACCTGCGTGACCTCAGGCAAGTTACTTTGTGCCTGGTGAGATGTAATGTCTTCAGATGTCAACCAGTACCACAGTTTCATGGCTGTTAAAGTACAGGTAAGTCCATGGAAATTTGTGGATTGCAGCACATTTGAAAATAAAACCACAGATATCTAAAGCTAGACATCTGAAACCAAAAAAACTTTAGTGCAGTGTGGGTCTCCATTTTATTTTACCTTAGTTTTCTGGCCACTGGAATAATCTGTAGCTTCGGAAAACTGTACATTTAGTTAAAGTAAGTTTTATTTCTGCTCATGTATTATACATGATAGATGAGTCCTCAGAACTTGTTTGGTACACGTATATGTTTGTGTACATATATATGAGCAGGGGAATTGCACAACTCCTGCAAAAAAAGATTTTCAATAAGGCTTTTTTTTAATGAAACCCACAGAGAGGCACTTTATATCACAGATTCATTTTGGCTGACAAATATATTTTAAATACTGCTCCTTACATCAGCTCTGCCAGCTCTTCTTTGCTAATAAATTTGAGGTTTGGGAATCAAGATAAACGGAAGGTATGTAAATGAAAACCTACATGATATAAACAGTGTCAGCCACCGAGTCATAAAACTTAATGTATTGAAACCCATTAGTGGTAATTCTAGCTATACCTGGCTGTTGGAAAAGAATAGATTAAAATATTTTTTAAAGGCTAAAAAAAAGACAGATATTTCTCTTGATTTAAAGTCAAGATTCAAAGCCGAGGTGAATTGTTTGCTTTCAGAGAAAAAAGGAAGACGGATGGAAGCTGCAACATCAGCTGGGTGGAAGGCAGGGCTGCCCGATGGTCTTATCTCACATGATTAATGTAAGGCTGTTTGCCACAGTGAGCACTATAGCTGCCTCGTGGCCGACAGCAAACTAAAAGCAGACTCAGAGGCCGGCTTTGCTTTGAGGAGGTGGTGGGTAGGGTTCCACCACAAACATAACAAGCTCAAACCTGTCCCCAGGGCTCGTATTTGGGATCAAAGAGAGAGGTACTCTCTGTTCGGTTCACCTCTTCGAGGTGGTGCAAACTCATCTTTTGCCCAGATGGAAATTTCCGTGAATGTCGTATTTGAATAACCACCTTCCACCCTTAGCAAGAGAACGGGAACGAGCGCAGGATCAGAAACCCTTGAGGAAGACCTGTTGAAACCTCCTCCATCCTGTGGGTACCTCTGCAAGCTGGCTTTATTTAAACTCCTTGGAGTTATGTTGAAATGACCCTTTTATGAAGTAATGGAGAGCAGAATATGTATGACCTGCTGATTTTAGAGTCCTTTTTCTCTCTCAGTGCTGTTCAAGCTCTGGAGTGTTTTATGCAGTCCCTCTTATGTTATGCGGCCTGGGATAATCTTTCATGGGAATGAAGTGGATCTCAAAACAGTTCCTTGGGTTTTCTGCTTGTGTCAATAAATCTGAACAAGAGCAAGAGATTTTTGCTGAAATTCTATTGTCAGAAAAAATTTCCTACCTTATTTAAAAGTCCAGGCTGGTAAGTCTAGGAAGATGTCTTCAAAAAAATTAAACTTCTGGTTATACTTCTTTTATTCAAAATTAGGGTTGACCAGAAAACTTTGATTAGGAAGGTATTTAAGGGAAAAATATTTTTTTGAAAAAACCGTTTTCCTGGGAAAAATTTCTTTTTTTTGCATAGGTTTGAAGTAATTCACAGTGTTCTGTGAATTGTCTTGAGTCTGCAGGGTTTGAGGAGTCCTGGCTTGTTTTCCCTTTCCTTTCCTCTCATGGGACAAGGTCTCTAGAAAACAGTATGTCCCATTGGACAACACATATCTCCTTCTGGACATGTTACGCAGTGTGCCGTGGAGGTCACACCACCCTGAATTCGTTCCAAACTCTTGCTCACACAAGTCAGTCAAGTGATCATCAAGCCTGAGCTGGAATTCCCATGAAGCAGCAGAAAATATCAAATTAACTTACTGACAAGATCAACTCAGTGTGTTAAAAGAAAGCACCCTGATTCTGCAAATCAGATGAGATTTATTCTGATCTGTCTCAGAATGGTATGTCTCAACTCTTGCCCTGGCATGGGATGAAAACCAAGGGTTTAAGGCCAGCATTTGCTGCAGACTGGATCTTCTGGGCTCAGCTCAGCTCGGTGGAGCAGCACATGGGGGAGCGTAGCTGCAATATCATCCCTCACCTTTGCAGTGCAGAGTGGAGCGAATCCAAAACCTCTAAAGGTTGCTGAGATTTCCTCAGGGGTCAGTTATCAAAGAACCTGTAACTTCTGTGGTTTCATAGTGAGAAGTGAGCTAATGATGCCCGGTGCCTGGCAGGGTGATAAATGTTGATGCCTGGGGATGCTGGCTCCGTACTTCAGCTTGTACAATGGTCATGCAAGAAATTGTCTCTTCCAAGACCCCTACAGGGACCAACCCTTCTCCTGCTTACTTGAGTGACTATTGAGCCTCAGTGCTCATCCAGAAAATGCAACAGAAAGAGTTATTGGTTTTCAATGAACAGTTACCCAAATTCCAGTGCCTTGGGCATGCAAATCTGAACAGATTTAAACCTTTGCTTTTTTAAAAAAGCACCCAAAAAGCTCCCTTCTGGATCTTTCATCAGGATCATGCAAGTCTAGAGCTTTGCCTAGTGCCTTTTTGCTATTTTCTGTCTCTTGGTGGTGTGTGTCTGCTGTGTATTTTGCTTTGATACGCCACTCAGCTTGCTGTCTCTGCATTATCATTACATCCACAGTGGGAAACCGCGTGACTGAATGAATCAATATTGCATACAGCCTAATTTTAGGGAGGTAGATTTAATTAGTACAAGCCATCACTGATACTGCGTTTTTCCATTGTTAAGCCAAATATATCCAAAATTGTCATTGTCTATTGACTGGGACTCAGTGCGTGTGTTAACAGGTTTCTCAAGCACCCAGAAATTTGAGCTGATTCAACTATTGAGCCGGTCTGGCTCTCAGTGGCAAAATTCCCAGGGCTGGACCAAACGGATGGAAGTAAGGGGAAAAACTGAGTTTTGGACTGCAAAATGTTAAAGCCATTGGCCTGTGTCAGCATGATGCTTAGTTGTACTTAGTCCCATTAGGCTAATGCGGTCTTAGGCTTACGTCCACACAGACATTTTGCAGGATGTGGTGCTTAGGATTTGTGGCTCTGTTATTCTTTGCACATACATTACATTACAGCAACAACTGCTTTTAAATAATGCATGTTTGTCTGCATGTTTTATGGGTTTCTTTCGAAGATGTGGATCTCTCTTAAAGCAGTTAGTATGGGTATGCAGAACAGTGTTTGACTCTGTTTCCCTTTAAGAAAAATCAAGGAAAAGGCCCTAAAGCTCTTTGAGACCTGCAAAGTCAGTGTTTGCCCCCTCAAGGTGAACTGAGCACAGCAAGGAAACACCAGGCAGAGGGAGGTCCTGATGCAGAAAGTGTGCTGTCCTTCATCTCTGAATCAGAACAATACTGAACACTGTCCTCAGCTTGCTTATGTCCCCACTTTCCTGGTATCAGCACCATTGACACACATGGGTTTTCGTCAAGGACTGGGTGGGGAGAACTTTCTGAAAAATCTCTTCTTGGAAACATTGCCTAAAAAAGAGGATTGTTTTAATGTGTTAACTTCATATTACTATAATATTATAGCTTCATATTATAAAGGCATAAATGGACAGGACTCATTAAACTCTAATGTACTTGCTCTAGGATCTTTCAATTTAATTGATGTGTTATTTGGTTTGATTCCTGGGACATGCCTCGGCACATGCATGAAACAACTGGTTACTCCAAGTGAAGGAGATGCCAGTCCTGTTTCTGCCTCAAAGCTGGGCGAAGCCTCGGGGCAGTCCATCCCAGACCCAGCTTCTTCCTGGTGTCTCATGAAGGATCCCTGTGGGGCAGGAGGTGGCCTTCAGGGCAGAGAGATCAGAGTCAGGGGGCCAAGAGGAGGGTAAAAGTGTGTCTTTAGTCCCTGCTGCCCTCGAGCGGCACTGAGCAGTTTGGCCTTGCACCCTGGCCATGCTGGGCATGCAGACAGCAAAAACAGCCTGCCCAGAGCCTTGGGAAGCCCTGTCCCTCCCAAGCCAGCAGCAAAGCAGCTGTACCTGACAGGGGAGGGTATCAAGAAAGCAGAAGGGAGACCTTCAGGAGAGAGCAGACTAGTGTACGAGGTCAGCACTGACCATTGCATACCACTGACCTCCCTTGGGAGGTGCACCCAGGGACCAGGGTTCCTTGCCACATGTGAGGCCTGGAAAGTGACAGGTGCTGCTCTCAAAGACCCCTCCAAACCATGCTATGCAGCCCCCAGTACAAGGCTGTTGGTCCACGTGGACACCGTGGGTCAGCACAGTACAGCAAACCCAGGGCACGTGGGCTATACATCTGGATGGAGGCGGTCAGTACAAAAATCAGGTACAAAGGTCTCATTTGAGAAGAGGGAGATCACCATCACACGGTCCTGTTGCAAACTGAAACCTGATTTGCAAAGGATCCTACCTGATGTTCATACATCAATTCAGTGTCCAACTGCGGTACCTCTGTGTCCACATTCCGCGTACCCCTTTGCCAGAGGACCAGTAAAATACATGGAGTAAAATTACTTGGAAGAGTCTCATGGGAGTTCATGTGCAGGGATTTCACTAGTCAGAAGGTGTAGCATTACCCAAAAAGTTCTCACTAAGGGCTATAAATCAACTGAAGTGACTTCCACATCCAGAAAATCAAACAGCTGTAAACTTAATAGTGTCCACTGCCTGTAACAAGTTGTGCTACTGCTCTTAACCCTGGTGTGGAGGGAAGACGTCCCACTCAAAAGGTACAGGATGAGTGGAGAGAAAAAAGAAGGTAGGAGAGCAATTAGATCAAAACCTTTTCTTCCATAACTGAGCAGCAAAAGGAGGAAATCTGTTTTCTGAATCATGTAAATATTATTCATGGAAGCCCAGGGCCTTCTTAACATGTAAAACAGGAATAGCTTCTAGAATTTGTTTTTCTCTTTTAGAGAAGTCTAAAATTGGCTGCTAATTGGTTCTCATCTGTGCTGGCCAAAAAAAATTCCACAGATTACTCACATTTGACTTAATTTGAATAAATGTACTATCACTGGCATGCTTGCTAATTATCCTTATACTCAGTTACTCAAATTAGGATCCTACAACTTGATCAAAGTTGGATAAGCTGTATCAGGGAAAACATGTTTATTTGCCTAAACCTGTGGTCTTATTCGTATACAGATAACAGGGTATAGCAGGGGTTTGACTTTTGACAGGACGAGTCTGACCATGCTGCTATTTCAGAGCGAATAGCACTTTTCCTGCTTTCTGACGAAGGGCGTGGGGCTGGCTGCTCTCCCATCTCAGCAGGTGGCTAAGGGACTGATGGTACCATTTTCATAGGACCTGGCTGGGCAAAGGGAGATGGACATGTTCGGCTGCTCAAAGAAGGTCTTGTGTTCTTCACTTCTGTTTCTCATGTCCTAACCTCATTTATCACCTTTCCTCCCTAATCCTGAAATGGCATCCCAGAGAAAGGGAAAGAGGTTGAGTGATGCAAGGGAGAAAGATCAGGAAAAGGGCCCTGGAGGTGTTTTCCCTTCGTCTGAGGAAAAGGGCAGAGTTTTCTCAGCAACACAGAATACAGAAATGTGCTGAGACAAGATAGGAGAAGGAAAAGAGGAAGAAATAACGAGTGGAAAAGTTACACTGGGGCTAGGTCAAGATAAGAGGTGAAGACACAGATGCGGTCGGTGTGGCAATGAAGGGGAACCTGCTTGTTGTGGGGTGGAAGTGACCACTGAGCTGGAGAAGGGGCAGGGGCAGGGAGCCAGGAGTGAAGACACTGTAATTTTGGTGTCCTGGGAGAAGTCAGAGCCCCTCATCCAACCCAGCAGCTGTCTCCCCAATGTGTCCGATTTATCTTGGTGTGATCACCTAGCTGTGGGAGACCAGATCATCGTCATGTTAAAAATGCATAAGGGTTGGCAAAACTGCTTTTATCACACAGAAAGTGTGGTGCACGTGGGAGAAGCAAAACCAAAAACTAAAGCAAACAAACAAACAAAACCTAACACAGGACAAATTTAAAGAAAAACCACAGCATTTTATTTTTTTTAATCTTGTGAATGGGTCTAAGAACATAAACTGAAAATTAACTTAATAAAATCTCACACTGCAGAGAACAAGTGGAAAGGACCCACTGGGGAATACTTTTATCAGATCCCATGATTTTTGAGCCCATCTTGGTTTTTGAATCTTTGGATATGGCAACTCTGGGGTTACACAACTTTGAGAGACACAGCAGAAAACCAAGTCGTCGTCACAAACAGACAAATAAAAATGTTGAAGGCTGTTTACCTCAGCACTGCTGTATATACATCAGAAGTGACCTTGGGCAGTCAGTATGTAATTTTTTGATTCAAAATCTTCAATCTAATGAAACATTTATTTTTCGCTTCCTACATGAAATGCTCAAGAAGTGACTTGCCTGCAGTCACTCATTAATGGTTGTAATGAAGTGCATGACAACCTTAGAAAGCGAGGAAAATGTGACAAAGCACAAGGATCTTCACAGCTGTTAAAGCGCTAGTGTTCATCAGGATTTGTTGGTCATGGATACCCTTGGACCTCATCCAGGGCTCACTGAACTAATGAGAACAAGGTGCATGGATCTGGGATCAGACCCTGCATGCCAGTGGGTGCATTGCCTGTCTCTGGAGATGGCTGAGAGATCTTCATCCACAATTTGGCTGAGGTGCAAGCCTCCAGCACTGGTTTAGCTTGGACACATCCAGGCTCAGTTATTTAAACAGAATCACCAGAATTTCAGGAGGTTTTTCATCAAGAAATGGGTGCAGGAAATGAAGATATTTTGAACAATATTATCTGGGGAGAGAACGTGTCTTTTGAGTAATCTGATTTTTCAGGTTTCTGCCAGGTAAGTACAACAGTAGAATGAACTGCAGTTTTTGCAGGATTTTAACCACATTCAAAACATCTCTCATCCCATCTTCAGATGTGATGCAGAACCAGAAGTGCTGGAGTGGGGATCTGTGCTGGTTTTGGCTGGGGTAGAGTTAATTTTCTTCATAGAAGCTAGCATGGGGCTATGTTTTGGATTTGTGCTGAAAACAGCGGCAATAATACAGAGATGTTTTCATTACTGCTGAGTGGTGCTTACACAGAGTCAAGGCCTTTTCTGCCTCTCACACCACCCCACCAGCCAGCAGGCTGGGGGTGCAGAAGAAGCTGGGAGGGGACACAGCTGGGACAGCTGGCCCCAACTGACCACAGGGATATTCCACACCATATGACATCATGCTCAGCATATAAAGCTGGGGAAGAAGAAGGAAGGGGGACACATGTTTGGAGTGATGGTGTTTTGCCTTCCCAACCAACCGTTACACGAGATGGAGCCCTGCTTTCCTGGAGATGGCTGAACACCTGCCTGTCGATGGGAAGTAGCGAACGAATTCCTTGTTTTGCTTTGCTTGTGTGCGCAGCTTTTGCTTTACCTATTAAACTGTCTTTATCTCAACCCAGGAGTTTTCTCACTTTTACTCTTCTGATTCTCTCCCCCATCCCACTGTGGGGGAGTGAGCGGGCGGCTGTCTGATGCTTAGTTGCCGGCTGGGGTTAGACCATGACTGTCTTTTTTGGTGCCCAACGTGGGGCTCAAAGGGTTTGAGATAATGACAGATTTGATTGGAATGTGCTAGATCGAATTCATAGCTGTTATTGCTGTTTACCTATTAATCAGCAGGCTCCTGTGCTTGCCATGGGGCTTTCTTGCCTTACTGTATATTAGAGTCTAATGCTCGTTAGTGGCTGCTTTTNCCATGTTTATGTCTGTGCTGCAGCAGGTATACCTCTGAAGGGATTGTGGCCCAAGGATAAGTCCATGCTGGAGAAGGTACACCTCGAAGGATCTGTGACTGTGGATAAGTCCATGCTGCAGCAGGCACACCTTGAAACATCGGTGGCTGTGCATGAGGCCATGCTGGAGCACCTCAAAGCGTGTGGCCATGGATAAGCCCACGACAAAGCAGGTACACCCCTGGAGGGACTGCAGCCATGGGTAAAGGCATGTTGGAGCAGGTTTACTTCTGAAGGGACTGTGGCTCTGGATAAGGCCACGCTGGAGCAGGTATATCTCTGAAGGCATTGTGGCCCATGGAAAAGGTCACACTGGAACAGGTGCACTTCAAAGCGACTGTGGCTGTGGATAAGTCTATGCTGCAGCAGGTACACCGCTGGAGAGACTGAGGCTCATAGATAGGGTTCCACTTGGAGCAGGTACACCCCTAAGGGACTGCAGTCTGTGGATAAATCCAAGCCAGAGCAGGGACAAGGGGAGGAGTTCATTGCAATGTTAAACTCGATGGTCTGGTCCAAAGGGGCCAGGGGTGGAGATTGTGATGGAGAAACCTTTAAATTGTTGTAACCCGGGATTTGAGTTGCATGTTATGGGAATTACTATAGCAGGAACCACCTGAACCAATGGAGGACAAACCTTACAAGAAGCAGTGCAAGTGCAGCAGTGACCCGAGCTGAGCTGGCTTTGGTGCCCAGTAACTCCATGCAACACGCCACCTCTCCTGTCCTGAGTGACCACCATAAGAGAAGGAGCCCAAAGTCATGGACTAAATGAACTCCATGGATATTTTGTGGACTTGTTAAACCACAACAGGATCTGGAGGTGGAGATGAGAACAAAACCTTCCTCTCCCTTCCAAAACCCAATAGCCTAATCCAGGTTTCTAGCCTTGTAATTTTTCTATTATTTTTTCCCCTTACCTAAACTACTGCAGAGCTCTTTTAATAGGTGTGAGACCTATAGGCCTTTGACCACAGGAATACAGTCTCACAAGAAATTTATCCATAGGTAAGTGAAATCATGAGTTGATGTTTGAAAGTTGCTCAAGTTGCATCAGCATAGGTTTAGATTGGATATTAGGAAAAATTTCTTTACTGAAAGAGTGGTCAAGCATTGGAACAGGCTGCCCAGAGAGGTGGTGGAGTCACCATCCCTGGAGGTGTTAAAAAATCATGTAGATGTGGCACTTCAGGACATGGTTTAGGAGGCATGGTGGTGTTGGGTTGACGGTTGGACTTGATGATCTTACAGGTCTTTTTCAATCTTAATGATTCTATGATTCTATGAAAGCAAGAGTCTAAATATAAGAAAGGCTCTAGAAAGCAAAAACCTCTTACTTCCTGCAAGAAAGAGCAGGCCCATGCCCACGAGTCTTGCCTCAGCAAGGTAATCACCAACTTCAATGGTCTCTCAGCAAAGCAATCACTTGCAACTTTCAGGATGTCAGTGGGAGCTGGACATGCTTAGCATCTTTGAAGATCATATCTTCAAAAATACAGATCAAAAGTGTTCCTACAAGTCTATATAATTGGTTCTTCACTGGGTTTTTAAAATTTTTCTTATTTAAACTGCCATAAATGAGAACTTGGCCTGGGGTTCTTCAACTAGAGTTCAAATAAAGAATAATGTTTGATATGAAGTGGGACCAAAATCAGCTCGCTTTCCCAGAGTGGCTTGGCTATGTACTATCAAAAGAATGAATACTTACGGCTAATTAGGCAAAGGGGAAATGTCACTGAACACATCACGAAGAACATATCCTTTTTAAGCAGCTCAGTTAAAACCCTTCCAGCAGCTATGCTATAAAGGCACGGTATCAGATAAAACAGACCCAAGAGTTATAAAAGGTATCCTACAGATCCGACTCTTATAAATCATTAGTTACATCCTCTTCTGGACAATTTTCCATCACCTGTATTTGACTCTCTTTTGCTAAAATTGCTGCAAAGAATTCCTTTACTTCAGAAATAGAACATATTGGCAATCTGCTAAAATGATTTGGTTATGTTCACCAACTATTTATGTCTTTGCATAAATAAGCAATTAAATCTAACCTTTCAAAATGTCTGGTGTAAACTGTGTGAAAGCTGTTCTAACAGTTGAGACCAACTAAATTCAACACAATCATAAGCCATCAGAAAAGCCTCTGATAATCCTGTTACAGGACTACACATAATTCTTGCAGGTAAACATAACCGGTGGTATATTTGGGCTGTTGACCTGTCACCTTTCCCTGCCTTTATTACTGAGTGTAAAAACAGGCAGGACATGGTCCTCCTTTCCATTTGTTTTGACTTTTGGCTGAAACAAAGCTTAGCTCAAGCATAAGGTGCCTCCAAACTGTTTCCCAGTAGCTCAGTTGCCCGATTTCACATAAATATAATAACGATGAAAATTCTATGAAAATAAATTTAATATAGAGCAATGTTTGCTAACAATCTCGCTAATCAGGCTTACACTGGCTTGTCTGTAAGTGTCCCACAGACCTGCGAACATCTGAAGCCTGGGGAAGTGACCCGACATGGGCCCCCTATCAGCACAGTTCCAGCCACTGCAAGGAAAGCAGGCTCCGAGTTTGTTTTCTTAAACTTTGCATACTGCAGTTAAGGCATTTGGGATCTTTCCTTCCCTCCATTTTCACCTCTTTCTTTCCTTTTAAAATCACTAATTGTACTTAGCAATGTTTTCCAGTACAGATCTTAAAATACATCACAGAAACAGATGAAATACGCCCTCAACCCTTGTACACCCCGGCATACGCCATTAACTGAGAGGAGAGGTTGGCTCACCCTCTGTTAATGGATGCATCTCCTGTGTTATGTAAACAGTCAGGAAATTTGAAATATAGCATTGCTAAGGGATTGTTTATGATATGCTAGCACAGTTTTTTGCTTCAGCCAATTAAATTTTCTGATCCTGTCAAACTGTGTAAAGCCCTTTGTCTGAGTTACCCTTAACTTGAGTCTAAATTATTCTCCTTTTTGTGCCCTGTGCAATCCTTAAGTACGATAATGCCATTTCAGCCACGCAGTGGCATACGCCAGTGTTGGAGTTGACTCTCCATTTCTATACATAAATCAAACCAAACATAAACCTGCACCCGGCTCTTAGGAATTACTTTAAGCCCCCAAATAAACTCCCTGCCATTTAACATTCGCAATTAATGTCCATTACTCTTTTTAAGTAAAACAGTCAATTAAACTCATTCTATTAATGGGCCTGTATTTGTTAAGCAATGTAATAAATATATTATACTTTCAAGGAATGATGTCAGTGCTTTTTCCCACTAGCTTTTTTTATTCTCTAGAAAGCTTTTTTCCCCCACTGGTTGCAGGCTGCCTCTCTCTCTGCAGTCTTGTCTGTGTCGGTGCTGCCATTGCGACAGCTGCCAAACATGGACCACCACCCCAGGGGAGCTGTGGAAGGGTTTGGTGGCGATGCACCACAGTCACCATGCTCCTCTCTGGACTCCCAGCTTCTGTACTTCCAGCCTGACCTTCGCCTTTCATGCTTTGCTGCTCCTGGCTGGGTTTGTCAGACACAAAGAGGCTCAGCACATTTCTCTCTTTTCTTTCTTTCCTTCCCATGAGCAGGCTTGAGGCAAAGGTTCAGCTCTTACAGGATTTCACTTCTGTTAAGAGCGATTCCTCATCTGTCCTCGGGAAGCGCAAACCTTTTATCTCAAAGCAGGGCAACGGAGCACTCGGAAGAAAACCCCTTTCAGTAGGTATATGTCACAGCTTTAATTGAATCCCTGTCATTTCAACAGGGTCTTTCAATAGCTTTGTGGACTCAGTGAGCTGATGAAAACTTGAGCTGGAAAAAGAGCTTAGTGTGGCTACAGGCCAGGACAGCTCTCCCCCCACCACCAATACATGCCACATCATTGTGTTAGACAGAATTAACTGAAATGGCAGCATCTCATTTGTACGAGTGTGACTATTGTGTAAAAAAGCCACATGACTTCATTCACATGCAAGCTCTTGTCTGTATCTTGTATAAGATATAATTCTGAGACACGGAGTAAAGCCTTTCCTATTTGATTTTTTTTTTTTTCCTATTTCCTAGTCCCCTCAAAAGACTGA
This sequence comes from Fregata magnificens, assembly GCA_013389945.1. Lineage (NCBI taxonomy): Eukaryota > Metazoa > Chordata > Aves > Suliformes > Fregatidae > Fregata > Fregata magnificens. Next base: position 17,669 of record WAAD01016719.1, read on the forward strand.
AAGCTTTTAAACTCAAAAAAGGCAAGTACCATTTAAATTAAAATTTGAATCTTTTAAAATAAAAATCAGTGGCTAGGCCAGATAGACAGAAATAAAAATATTTTGGTTTTTTCTATATATGTGTGTATACGTACATAATATGTAACTTCCTCCTGCCCATCCTTGAAGGCATGTTCAAGGGCAAGTTCTTGTTTCCAGCTAACTCAGTGTCTGAAAGGCAACATAGTCTGCCTGGTCCCTTCTAGTCCTTAGGCAAGTCCTCTTTCCCTGGGAAGCCTGCCTGTGTCTGATCCTCAGTGCAATCTTTTGGCCTCTCTGCACAAGACAGAGATCCTCAGCTTTGTGCTGCAATCTGCTAGTCATTCCATCCTTCGATCTCTGAAACCATCTCTCCTGGAGCAGGAGGGACATGGATCCAAGGAAAGGCACCATCTCCCCCAGCCTGAAGCAGACACCTCGCCAGCCAGCCATCCCACAGGAATATGGTTCAATGAGTTGTCCTTCATACCTGCTTCACGGCAGCTTAGAAAGGGTACGGATCCAAATAACGTTGAAACAAAAACCACTGACATTTACTTTTTCCCTGGAACACAGACACGGTTTACTGAAATGAAATACACTTAGTTGTGAACCAGACATCTGTAACAGCTATGAAGCTGGAAGAGTCTGGTTCACACAGTGGCTGCTTTGGCTTCCTGAGAGTCCTGGTGGGACAAGGCAACCTCTTGGCTTTGGGACAGTCCCAGATTTTCCATAAACCCTACCTCACTACAGAGCAGCCCATGGATTTCTTCTTTCATTTACATGATCAAAAAGCTCCAATTTTTTATTTAAATTCCCATGCAAGGCCTGATTTAACTCATTTTTTAATGCTTTTTACTTTATGCTGGTACTTTCTGAATTCCAAGGTGTATTTCTTGTTCTTCACAGACTCACTTCATATTCTGTTCTTTTGGAGGTAAATATTCACCTGATTCTGTAATATTCACCTGCAGTCAACAACTGCAGCTCTGTTCTTACAAGCATTTATCCCTTGCTTGAGATGCATGTTCCAAACGTTATGTGTATTTTTGACTTAAGGGAATATCAAGTTCTCTTCACATTCAAGACCTTGAGTCCATCTGCACACTTGGCTGAACTAAGCAGGTCCTTTCATTTCTCAGGATAGTCTCCTTTCATTTCTCAGGACATTCTCTTCTGGTCTGGTCTTGAAGAATGAGAGGCATTTACAACACGTCATGTTACTAAATTACAGACATGAAAGAGCTCAGTATTCAGTCTGCCTCTGAATAAGTGAGTAGCAAAGGAGGAGTGTAGGGAAGAACTGGGACACAGGAGTTGTTCTTTGTCTCTTTGCCTCTTTGCTGCTTAGTGCCCATGGATTAGGCTACTTCACCTGGAGCAGAATATAAACAATAGCTGGGAGTGAGGGAGTGCCAGAGGCATGCCTGCGTTGACCAAGTAGATCAGAAAAACTTGTTAACACAGTGGTCTCCCTGGGTAACAGAGTAGATAAATTAACTGGGTCTTCCATGGCAGCTGGAAACTCAATGAATTGGGAGATCTATAGTTGAGGCTGTCCTCAAACCCTGGACAATCTCATCCAAAGCCACGCAGTGTTCTCCCTTTCTTTCAGGTGAGTGTATGTGTTAGCCAAAAAATTTCCTCATAGGTACATTTCTCATGTGCACAGCCAGTTCCCATATGGTCTGCAGAGCAGGGTGAAGAATTGCAAAGTAAGAGAGGACACATCCAGCCAGTTGAAAGGCACGGCGAAGCGTCTGGCACGTACAGGAATACTGCTGCCCCCCAATACATCACTAATGGGCATTATCCTGCTACGATGCCTCCTCTAAGCAAGGAATAACTTGAGTGATGAGGTGGGCCCTTGGGAGAGATGCTGTGTTTCCCTCCCATGCGGGATACTTTGCTTCTTTAGCTTTATGCTAAACTAGCAAATACTGAGAAAAGGTGCAGTCAGCTTGGCAAACAGGTGAAAATAGTCCAATCTAGCTGCCTGCTCAGGCTCTGTTTGTGTGTGCTTCAAAGGAGAAAATACCAAATTGAAATAACTCAGACCACTAAAAATGTGGAGATATGCCTGTGAAGCCTCACTGGCTTTAACACCTTCTGAAGTACAGATCCAGCTTTCCTCCAAAGTAGTGCAGAACACAGTAATCCCAGAAAGTGAACAAATAAACTATGCAGAAGAATTTTCTTTCCATAAGGCAGTCTCAGGATGTGATGCCCAATGTCCCCAAAATAATGCGTGCAAAATCCATTTTCCTCCCAAGCTGTGAAGTGCCCACCCCTGGAGGGGGGAGGAATGACTGTGCGGGTAGACATCTAGCCAGAGAGTGAGGAAACAGTTGCTTAACTATGGAATTGAGTAAAACTACCCCAAACCCTCTTGTGCAGAAAGAATAAAGACCATGTATTGCATTTATTAAGCTACCTAAAGACACAAAATGTCACTGCACAAATGATGACTGAAGCCACAGCAACTCCAAGGTATGCTGTATTTATCAGAATACCGCATGGGACCCCCTTGCTACCACTGTGCAAATGAAAACTTTTATATTCCTTATTTGGTGTTATGTCCTTCCTCAGTGACTATTATTTCTTGAAAGTCAGTAATTTATTGGCATTCCCTCAACAGATTTTTTCCTCTGAGGTCAAAATGGAAAAACAGCTACTATTACCTCAGAATGGACTCCATTTATGGTTTGGGGATTTTTGTTTGTTTTGCTTTGTTATGATGTATTTGTACATAAGCACCTCACTAAACAATGTTAAATTTTTGTTTTAAGTTATCTTTTAATTAGCACATTATAGACTGCAGAAATACAAGATCGGACTGTTGTAATTGTAAAATTGTATTACAAAGTAATATTCACTACCTGGTGAAATAGTACTCACACAGTGAAAGAATCTCCTCATCTTTCCCACCTTCGTCCTTTCTAAGGAACTACATTGCAGTAGGACAGTCTTATCTAATATAGGAAAATATCTAGTGGAAACTGGCAAGCACTTCAGGCCTCTGCGAACTTCTGGATGGAGACAGAACCATCAAACGAGGAAGTGCCTCACTTCACATCTTCAAAGTTGGCAAAACAAGATACGTTATGAGTCTGAAACTTTTTGGTCAAATGAGAAGAAGAGATTGGTGTTGTCTGCAGAACACTGCAAAAGAAGCAATGAGCCATCCGTAGCGCACGGTGTGTTACTGTGCCATAGGTGGCAGTTATCTATACAACAAATGCTCACTTCCGCTTTCCTTTAGCTGTTACGTGACACCAATGTTAATAGCCTTATTTTATTTTCAAATGTTCCTGACGGAGATAGTTTGGCATCTTCAAAATAGTCTCGCAAGCAATGGATAATTCCCCCTTCAATTTTGTACTAACAAGTATTACAAAAGCTTTGATGTTGCTGCATTTGAGGCATTAGTGCCTATGAAGAAAAAACCACCCTTTTCAACTAAGTCTTTTTTTTTCTCTATTGAAAGACTAGCCTATTTTTTGTAAAGAACCTATCTTCATAAGGAAAAAAAAGCTTTTTCTATTTTAGCTACGGCTGGTGAAAGACAGGACTATTTAATTTGCTGTCAGAATCCAGTGAATTCTTTGCCACACTGCTTGACTTCTGCAGCAGCCCCTTTGTCACTTTGTGCATGCAGATTCCTAGGGAAAAAAGCTCTTAGGCACAAGGACAGGAATGCTTTTGTGATGTTTGTTTTGAATGCTCTCTTACATCTGCAAGACAACTAGAAGCAAGTGAAAACCTTTTCCCAAATAAACTAGAGTAAGTCTTAAGGCAATTATCATTATCTTTATTGATACTTATAAAACCAAACCTATGCTCCTTTAAAACCCAGTGCCTTCTCTTTTGGGGTATATCTTACCTTGGTCATATAGCCATTGTCATAATCCATGTGAGGATCATTAAATCATTAAAATTTGGAAGGGATTTCAGAAGGTCTTATCTTCAAAGCAGGTATTCAGACTATGGCCCCGATCTGGATGAAGTGTTCTAGATATGGTCTACCGAGTGCTCAGTAAAGGGCATTTACTCAGCCTAATTACTTCCCTCAGTCTCTGTCTCTGCTGCCATTGACACAGCCCAGGATGCTGTTAGCCTTCATCCCTGCTGAGGCACGCTAGTGGCTCATGTTTGGCCCCCCAAGACCCCCAGGCCCTTCTCAGCAAAGCTACTCCCCAGCTAGTCAGTCCCCAGCCTGGACCTCTCCTGGGGGTCAGTTCTTCTCCAGTGTTTTGCATATGTCCTTGTTGAATTTCATGAGGTTCCTCTTGACCCATTCCTCCAGCCTGTCTAGGACCTGTGGATGACAGCGCTGCCCTCCAGCATATCAACAGGACCCCTCAATTTCACGTCATCCACTGACTTGATGAGGGCGCACCCTGTCTCCTCCAGGTCACTGATAAGGATATTAAACAAGACAGGTGTCAGGACAGATCCCTGGGGAATTCAGCTTGTAACCTTCCTCCAGGTAGAGTCCGATGACCCATTAGTCATTACCTCAGTTTTTCATCCATCTGGTTGTTCACCGGTCTAGGCTGCAGTGTCTCACTGGATACAAGGATACTGCAGGAGATAGTTTTGAAGGCCTTGCTAAGATCAGCATAAATGACATCCACTGCCCTCCCCTCCTCCACAAATCTAGTCTTTTCATCATAGAAGGCAAACAGGTGGGTCAGACATGATTTACCCATAGCAAATCTTACGCCTACTGTCCCCAGCTCCTCGTCCTTTTTCATGTGCCCAGGAACAGCTTTCCAGAGGACATAGTCCATGATTTTCCCAGGAAATGGAGGAAAGTGAGGTTGACCAGTCTGTAGCTTCCTGGCTTGTCCTTCTTGCCCTTTTTAAAGGTAGGTGCAAAGCTTGTCTTTCAACAGTCACCACAGACCTGCCCCAAATCCTACAACCTTTCTGAGATGCTGGAGAGTGGCTTTGCAATGACTTCCAGAGTTTCTGTGTGTCTGCAGGGCGGTCTCAAACTCTGGAGCCATATTGAATTCTTTACTCCTGCCAGGTTCTCACACAAAAACATTTGTGAATGAAGCCTTTTGTAGCTGTGTTCAACGAGTTTGTTATTGGCATAGGTCCTGTATTTGTAATCCATACCTCCCTCACCTCTCAGTTGTGTTCTAGTACTAAAATACACCTGAGCTTGAAGATTTAAGAGTTTAGTAAATTCCAATCAGTAACAAGTGTTTCGCCTCAGCCATTCTGGTAGCACAAAGTAGTTGGCCCTCCCTCCTCTTCTCTACTCCCGCTTCTTATAAAACTGGGAATCAAGATCAAGGTCTTCCTCCTAGCAGCAAGGCAGTCCCTGACCTGATGTCAGAAGGTTTAAAAGTCTCCTCACGATGAGACCATTGTGCCACTGACATAGGGGGATTCACTGCAGCAAGGGTAACCTCACCGGTGCGAGGGAGAAAACTACAGTTATGTAAGATGGATATGATGGAAGCTACGGTGCAGGTTCCCTTGGAAGCCTACACATCTGTGCAGTTTCTTTCTGCTTTGAGCTGGCCTCTCCCAAGATAAATACCTAGTTCATAACAATTGTTTACATCTGTGTGTACACATATTAGCTGTATATGCAATAAAGCATATATATAGCAATAAATATGCACATGTGATGTTACAGATTTATGTAATGAACTTGTCTATATTTAATAAAATCTTACTTTTACTGGATGTAATAATCATGTTCTCAACATGTTTTCCAATACTTTTTTTTGTTTTCTTGTATATTTATTTTTGTCATAATTCTATGCTTAGTAAAGAGTATAATTTTATCTGAAGACTTTGTTCTGATATATTTGCTGTTCTACAGTTACTTCCTGACCATCAGAAAATGTCTGATTTGAGAGCAACTGCTGTGATTTTGCTTTTAAGAAATTATTGCATGCTCAGAGTCAGATACCTGAATGTTGTACCGAATGCTAGTTTGCTAGTCTTATGGCCAACATGAAGCATGATAATAAATGTGATGCTGAATTGGCATCTACTCTGGTTCCTTCTCCAGGGACTCTTGCACAAGCAGCATGTTCCTACATGATTCAGAGTTATGTCTATCCCTGTTCCTGACATTTCCATCAGAAATGGTGTGACTCTGTCTCAATGTTACATGACACACACTTCATTCAGCAAGTCATGCTGAGCAATGGCTGTCTTCAACACAGGCTTGGATGAAGTCTGTACGTGCCCAGTACCCTTTCTCCGAACACGATTGTAATATCCTCCTGAAAGGTTCCTTTCCTCATTCAGAAGAAAGACTGAAGTGCAGACTCCTTCAGCACGAGCACGAAGGACATACTACTTAGACCACTGACTGAAGTGGAGTGTGGGATGGAAGTTAGGGGGCTCATAACTGTCATGCTGAGGAAAAGCCTTCTGCTCAGTTAATGGAAGAGGCTGTGAGCACCAAGTACTCCAGCAGAGCCAGGTCCAGCCCCAGGGGCAGCCACAGCCAGTGCCCTGGAGCTCCTGGTATGTTGTTTTCCCAGGACATACTCACGGATGTGCTGTCACAGATGTGCTCTCTCTCCCAGTCCCTATTTAAGTTCATGGGGAATATATCCATCTCTCAAAATATACATCAACAGCTCCCAGGGAAAAAAGGTCTTAGGCACAAGGACAGGAATGCTTTTGTGATGTTTGTTTTGAATGCTCTCTTACACCTGCAAGCCAACTACCTTGCAGAGCTACAGTTATGGCTAAGTGACTTCTGTTTCCATCATGATATTAAGAATACCCTTGCAGAGGGGAGGGAGAAGACCAGGAGCTAGCCCCAGGTTCGAATGCCTGTGCGTACTACTGGGAGGCCAGGGGAGAGCAGCCAGGTCCATGCATGTCTGCTTTATTCCTTCCAGGGATACCGAGAATGGAGGCTGATTTACAGCTTCTGGGTTATTCTTTGGAGTGGAGGCTGACATGCCTTGTATACCTCAACAGAGAATTGTATCCCATCTTGCTACCATATGATGTACGGAAGCTCATAGCTGTAAATTTACAGATGTTTTTCCAAGTACGGATTTTCTCCCATGGCGAAAGGCAGCGGCAGGCACGCTCTGCTCCTTCAGTGGGTCCTCTAGGGCTGGGTGGGTAACACAATTTTATGGTGATTCACAACCCAGGGAGTAATAATGCAACTGAAACACCACAAACATAAGACTTCCTGGCTGAAGAAGCACTGAAAAGAAACACAGATGAGAGGTCTTGTGGTTGGGAGAATATTTTCTTATAGGAGCAGATATTTTTCTGGCTGTAGTTGCCAGAGATGTTCTTTATTACGTGAACATGCCAAAAAATTTACTACCACTGTTAGACAGCTGTCACAGTGTTCAGATTTTGGATATGACAATGTAGCATGAGTTTTATTTTCATCTGTGCAGAATGCTGGGTAACATTATGCAGTAGTACAGCATATAAAAAATTTAACTGCTCAGAGAGTTTTGTAAATAAAAACAGAAATTATTTAACATCACTTTTTAATTTGAAGTAAGACCAGCTACCCACTTTTAAAATTCTTGGCTCTAATTTCATATATATTTTCTCCTTGTGTCTCTCTTTCTTCATAAATGACAAATTTTTCCTCCAGGAGATATTGTGTTTGTATTGACATTGATAAAACCAATTTTTTTGACAATTTTTAATTAAATCAGCAGAATATGTCCTTCTGTCTTCTTTATTGCTGCAACTTCCTCCAGCATTCACTGTATGACGTTAGAGGAATAAAGAGAATTCTATGGTAGAAATACAGGATAATTATCAGAAGAGATCAGTTCTTTTTGTCCTTTTTACAATTTTCATTACACTTCAGAAATGCAGAAAATATGTATTTACCAACTTCATAAGGTAGTTTAAGTTTCAATTTTCTTTGCTTAGATTTTTAGACCCCTAAGTAGTGGGCACTTTATTCAGATAAAGTACTGCTTCCCATCTGTTTTTGCAGGGTGCCAGTCTGACGGTACTCCTCTTTGATTTACCAAGTCATTAAACCCTGCGAGATGCAAGCTGGTGTTAACAATCATGCTCACATAGCTCTACCAAAAGTGGTTCAAATGGTTATTGTCACCTGGAGGCCGTTTCCTCCGGCACTGAAAACATCAAAACTGATTGTATGAGCACTCCAGGCTGCTTCACAGCAAAGTAGCCGTAAATTAACTCAAATCGTCTTCAGCCTCAGAGGTCAGGAAGCATTGGGATAAGGTGAAAACTGCCAAAAGGCAAGCTACATTATACCCTGCAATTACCTTACATTTTCTTTACATTACAATGAATAGAAAGTCCTTCTTAAGTCATATGAATTGAAAGAGGAAAAGAAAAGATACAGGGTCGCCAATAAGGGGAGGGGAGGAGCAGTTTGAAAACATTCTAGGCACCATCCCTAACTAAAATGCTTAAGCTGACTTTGTTTTTAGTGGGCTAGTTTTGGGGTGTGATGGCAAAGACAGGACGGATGGTCAGAAGCAGGCTATGGAAAGAGAAATGTGAGGAAGGAATAAAAATCAGCTTGATGAGGAGGGCTATAATTCCAGCTCATGGAATGAACTGGCTTCAGAAACGGTGGGTCTGATAGCAAGAATTTCAAATAAATCTCTTGATTTGGGAGAGGTTATTGAGAAAGTGAGCCAGGCAATTGAAAACGCAGCTTGTTATTCATGTTAGTTTTTAAGTGGCTGCCGACACTATTTATTTGCAAACTGCCAGTTTGTATAGCTCAGCTGCATTAAAGGCGAGCCAGCGTGCCCATCACCCATGTCCCTGCCTTTGCACAGCGTCAGCAAAAGGCTGTTGGGGGCACGGGGTATCCTGAGTGCATGGGCTCCCCTCGAGAATCCTGCCGTTATCTCAAAGGATGTACTGGCATTAAATGATAAGCCACGGAGCATATGGCAACTGTGGTGCCACAGAGCAGACTGAATTTGCCACTGGAGAAAAAAGCAATGAGCAGCAAATGAGGACAGCTGCTGAATCTATTTACTAGATTCAGCACAGAAAAACACACCAACAAATGCGTTTTATGCTGTTAATAATGTTCTACTCTATAAGCTTTTACAATTCTACTGCAAAACCATCAAATATCAATTTATTTGTATAATGCACTCACTGAGGTAGATCATATATTTACTGAGCAGTTGAGGTTTATCATGTTGCAGTCTGCAAGCTTGCTTCAAGCCAGCGCATAACTGATGATAGGAAGGTTCTCCTGCCGGATCCTCAGCCCAGTCTGTAGGATGTCTCAAAGCAGGAAGAACTCCCCGCACATCTGCATCATCTTATTTACACTCATCAATCCAGCCTGATGCCTGTCTGACTGACTCAGAAATAGCTCAGAAAAATCCTATTTCTGCATTGAATTGTACCAGTTATTCTCCCAAACATGGGATGCTCCTCCCCTCCTCCTCCTTATTCTTTTTCACATCTGGAAATTGTCTTCTCGGTTGCAAAGGGAATTTTCTGGTTTGCACATCCTTGCCCTAAAGGTGAAAAAGGATATCTCTTCAGTTTGCACTCTTGTGTGTTCATCCCTTCTCTTTGCATTACATGCACATGTCCTCTGCACGCTCTTTTTAGAAATCCATAACCCAAGGGGAAACCCTCCTCCTCCCCTCAGACCCTGTTTCAGCCCATTTGCTCCCATGAATAACTCTCTTGTTAATGGCAGAGCATTCCCATCCCCATCAAGGACCAGATGGTTGGAGTTTATAACTACATGATGAAAGCAAACTCTGTTTATGACAATGTGTAACTTTGGTTCCTAACTTAGGGTGTGTTCTAATTACATTTTCCATTTGCAGCTCTGTGTTTATTTCCACATTCAATTCTAAATTGGTTCTACCATCAATATTAAAATGTCATCTTTTCAACTGCTCAGCTGGATTCAAGAATCTTCGTGTGGTTGTCATGGACCAGTACTGTGTTTGCAATTTATGACCATGTATTATAATACAGAGAGACCAACATTACCCTGGTAATGCTTTGTTTAACTGACATTATTATGACATGTAAGAAAATAGGAATAATAGCACAGTGTGTTTGACCATAAGGAATTAATTACTAGAGCAAGATGCAGACCACACAAACCACTCCTAATCTCCTTTCTCTTTCTTCCTTCTGCTTGGTTCTTCACGGCAATGAGCACGCCTGCAGCCTAACTCCAGCTGTCATGGGACCTTTCATGCTATTCATAGGAGTGACTATTAATTTTAGGATGATAGAAGATTGATCACTGTTGAGTCTGTGTGTGGGACTGAGGCACCAAAGTCCAATTTAAGGAGGTTTCAGGCAACCTGTGATGTGATCCTTTAGTTATTAGTGAAAAGCAATATTTTGCTTGTATTTTTCAGGTAATCACTTGTATCTATCACAAAGTTTGGTTTCACTCATCCCATTCCCAGAGGAGGGCTGTGTTTATTCTCTTATGCCGGCTGATATACATGTGTGTGTATATATATATACACACACATATTTTATGTCTATGTACATATACATATGTTATATATATACTCATGTACACATATGTTGCTTTTTTTCCAATAACTCAGAGCAATTAAAAAATGTGCTATGTAGTTGGAACAAGAGATTCAAGACATGGCTAGAACAGTTTTCCTTTATAACTTCCTTTTTCACAAAAATTCTTTTTACTCTTTTGCCAACATATATTTCAATGGCATTTTAAAAGTCAAGATTTTCCATTTCAAATGTTGTTAATGGCAAAATGTCGATTTTTTACCTTGTTCTTGATTTAGCTAAGTTATATGCAAATACCAATTTTAAAATACTATTTTCCACACTGTCTATAACATTTTAATGCAAACTTAATACTTACAGAATAATCCACGTGATCAAAAATAAGGAAGTAATCACTGATCAAAATGAAGCCTTTCCTTGGTGCTAAACAAAAACATTTGGAAAAAATGTCAAGAAATCTCTGAAAAGCATCAGTGAGGACCAGTGGTTGGAATGGAGCTGCAGAGCAGGCAGCTGCAGTGCGTGCCGAAGCCTCTTGGGAATGCAGCTTCGGGTAAGAAGCCTGGAGCCAGGCTTCCCATCTCCCAGTCAGCCAGGGTGCCTGTGCTTCCTGAGAGCACGAGACCTTCCTCAGACACCTTTTCCGAGACTTGATAATGACCTGTGAGCAGAGTTAAACTAGAAGATGTGGGAAGAAGCTTGCACCCCAGCCAGCCCTGCTTGCTGCAGGAGGAGAACTGGGAGCAAAACTGTTTTGTGCATCCTAAGGGACTGTGGTCTTTCCAACAGGTACTTGCACAGGACTCCCAGCCTGATCCCTTGTTGTGGTTCCCCTTCTCCCTGCAGTAAAACTCTGCTGGCTCAAAGCCTTTCGCATAAACCCCTCCCTGCCATGTGGAGAAGTGTGATTTCTCCTTTTGGAGCACCATGACAAAATCCTGCAGGTGTCCTTTATAAATCTGTCATTTCTGAGTGACTGGCAGATGTCAGGGTAAAGGTCTAGAATATGACATTGTGACATGGCCCCAGGAGTAGAAGGTCTCAAGTACAAGGCTACAGTGCACAAATCACCAGCCAGCACTGACCGTTCCTGTAACTTCCAGCACTTGGGGTCACAGGCTCATAGGAAAATTCAGTCTGGAAGGCACCTCAGCAGGTCCAAACTCCTGCTCCAAGGAGGGCAAGCTGTGAGGTCAGACCAGGTTACTCAGGGCTCAAATTCAATCTTGTCTTACTTGTACTTTCCTTCAGACGTCGCTTGTTTCCAAGCTTCTTTTTTTCCCCCAGTTTTACAAACCTGCCTTGTTTACTGTTGCCAGGGCTGTCCATTCCTCTGGACTACCTCAGTGCTCATGTTGCCAACACCTTTTATTCTTTTTTATGAAGTGCCAGAACTGCAAACTGATGTAGTCTGACCTCTACTCGGAGAGGTCTCTCAGAATCCCTCATCCACCTGCCATGTCATCTGGACTACGGAAATTCATTATCTGGACGACTTTTCTGTGTTCCCCTGATGATGTTGGCTCAAAGAAAAAGGTGGCAGAAGCAGTAATGTTTAGGAAGCAGGTGTTTGGTGGCAGCCCATGCAACCTTTTGATCTTGGGACACAGATTCAGATGTGACTGTCAGTGGCAAGTATGAGGTTTTTGTGGTAGCCCAGGTGATGAGCCAGTCCACTTCCTTACCTTCCATTAGACCTTCCTGGTGTACCATGCACTTCTGCATCATGTGCCATGCACTGGGCTCCTTGACAGCCTGCGCTGTGCTCCACCACAGCCAGATTTGTGCTGTGCCCATTCCTGCTCCCTGTGCATGTATGTCTGCGAAGGGGGAGATGGAAATAAAAATATGCAATGAAGTAATTGTACCTTTAGCAATATTTTTGTTCTACTGAGTTGAAACTAGGTTTCTTTTTCTTTTTTTCCCCCAACATTTAAGAGTATTACGTATGAGGCTTTGAACATCAGATGCAGTCAATATACTGTCACAAAAATAAGTATCAAAGTTGTAGTACAAAATACTCCCACAAACTTGTTTAAATGCAGAGAAAACTTTACTCTTGAATGTCAAATCTGCTTTTGATAGCAACAAAACAAAGGGAGTTCACAAGTCCCAGGTAAAACGTAACCTTTAAGAAAGTATTAAAACAAGTGGAAGACTGTCAGCAAGTGTCCTCAAAACATCTGCTTGCAGATTAGATGTGTTAAGAGGATCTACATGTGGAAATCAGTGATTCGTAGGCTTCTATCTGGTAGAATCTACTCTCCTATTGCCAATACAATAAGCACGTCCATTTAAAAAATTCTGATGGAAAAATACGCACCGGAAAAATATGCATCAGATAAATGTAATTTTGATACAGTGAAAGCATTTCTGCTGAAGCAACTTAATGTAAAAAAAGGAAAAAACTTGAAACAATCTTTTGACTGCCCTGCTGTGCTTCAAAATACAATAATAATTTTTGTGCCATTAGTTTTAATTTTTCTGTATATACTATGTAATATCTTTATATATATTAGTACATTGTGATTAATATTATACAAGTGTAAGATGATACTATTTTGATCTGTCTTTCTGAATGTGTAAGGTTTCAGTGTTGTAAAAACATATGCTAAGTCCAAATGAAAATATATTTTATTTTTCTTTCCATGGAAACATAGAAATTTCAGCTTGGCATCCAGATGTGGAAGAAAACCTGCTAAGAACAACCAAGAAGAAAACTGGAATTTTATGTGCAAGTGGATACCTGATTTCTGATCAGTTCTAGTAAGCTTCTACAAGATGATGGAGTTTGAAAAAGTCTGCATTTCTCAGCTATGCCAGCAGCAGCATAGCTGCAGATTGTCCTAGCAGCACTAATTGCCCTGATCTTTCCATTTCGGCTGTCACTTGCTGTCAGCCTTTGAGGAGCCTCTTCTGCCATCTTTGCTCTTGGCGACAGTAGTTTCCTATAATATAAACTCAACATAGATTAACATTGTACAAAGCATAGCTGATGACAAAGTAGAAGTATTTGTTCCATTTTAAAAAAGGAATGGATTTTTTGTTTCCAATTAATTTTGCTCCATTATTCATCGCAAAGCCTGTGCATGAAATTTTTGCATCACAAATTTAGGCAATTCAGCCAGTGGATTAGACCTCAAATTCATTCATGCACAAAGTCTTTTAGGACCAGAATATTGAAACGATCTCTTGAAGATAAAAACTCAAGACACAATGAGCATGTCCTGCTGCCTAACTACACACATTTCCGAAGAGAAGAAAATTTCATGAGCAGCTCATGAAAGTACTTCTACAAAGAAGCTTTTCTTACAAGGATCATGGGTAGAATTTGACAAAGATAGCTACCTTTTCTAAAGGCATTTTCTTTGAGATAGAAAGTCACACTCCATACAAGAAAAAGGAATTGGTGTGCTCCGAGACGAATAATAGAAAACTTTGATCCCAGGTTCAAATGATACCAGTAAAACCACTGTGAGCTATATTTGTAGTGTTAGTGCCATGACAGTGAATCCTTGATTTTTGCAGTAAAGTAGTAATTTGGGATATTTCTTTCAAAACAAGAGATGTTGCTGAAATGAAAGTACTTGGCTATACCCACTACTGAACCTGTTGCTCTTCAAAATTCCCTGGCTAAAGTATTGGCGTGCCATTAATCATTCCATGGCTGACTTTTTCTCTTAACTTTGGTGAAAAGAGTTGTAGCTTTCCAGGATTTAAGTCCTTAGCTGGTATGTTCCGCCATTCCTTCTCTGAAGTTTACCCAATTTTTTAATTAATTAATTAAAGATAATTATAAGTCATTGTATGTTGGAGCAGAGCCAGAAAACATCATCTATGAACTTTAGAGTATGTGAGAAAGTCAGCAGTATTTCTCTACTTTCATCATATGAATTTTTTCCCTTTCATTGCTGCCAAAGCAAAATTTCTGCTGAGCTTTTTTCAAGTAAATCTGTTTTAATGTGTATCCAGGTGAATGTTTAAAATCAGGTGTAAAGGTTTATAAACACAAACTGATCTTTACCTGACTCTAGGAGCAGACTCAGTACGAAGGAGCAGCTGGTTTGTGTGTGCATGAAGCTTTGAGGACTCCAGGTGTAGGCACTGAATAGAGATGACAAGGGTCAGGGAGGAAGATGGACAAGGGCTAGAGCTTAGAGCAGTTATAAGATGGTGACCTTGCAGGAGCCAGCAAGCTCTTCTGAATCTCTGAAGAGATTTTAGGCATACAATTCAGTAGAGAAACAGACACAATGGCTGACCAACTTATTACTGAATTAATTACAGAAATTACTTGCTGCACAAACTTCCTGTATCCTTCCTTAGCCAGGGCATTGCACTGTGTATTTATGCCACATCATTTAAGAATTTCACTAAGGCATTAGGGCTAAAATTGGCATCAGGGGAGGGCAGGAACATGGTGGGGAGGCATCTTGGGATCAGTTATGCCAGGCTGATTGCATCCCTCTGACATCAGAGGCAGGTTTTCAGCAGCAGGTGCAGTAGCTCCTGAAAAACATTTAGTTTTAAACTGGACATGTCAAATCTGGATCTTTTGTGTCTCAGCCACCAGAGAAATAATTTTCTCTAAAGATTTTACTCTCACCTCAGTTGTGTGTTTGATCCTCAACAGACAATTACTGTGTCACCTGCTGTGCTTGCTTGGCAGCAGGAAAAAAGAGATGAATTTGCACCCTCTCAAAGGGAGTTTCTCTCGCTGTGTTGCAAAACTTCTCTTTTGCTGGTACACAGTGAGCCCTACAGATGGAGAACAAAACAAATCACACCTCTCTGCCTGGACAGAGCAGTTGCATCTTGAGTAGAAGAGGAGACCGGGCTGAGGCAGCTGTACAGTGGGGCTGAGACTCTGGTGGTGTCAGCGGAGACTGGTGCCTGCCTGCCTGATATTAAAGACCAAAAGTCTGTTGGTTTGATATTACATTATGTGCTGTGACAGCCATGGAAGTGGTTCTCTACTGGCACACAGGTATTTATGGGTGTATCCTTTCTGGGTAAACTTTCTGCCACTGGGGTGTTTAGCCCAGATTTTATCCAACCTCCCCTCTTTCTCCCTAGCAGATATGTGTCTAGTTTCATTGAGTTTTATGTACTTTCTGCACTATAGAAATGGGTTAAAAGACGTGGATTAAATGCATTATGTCTACTACAATAGCGCATGGCTCTTTTGAACCTCTTTTAAAATTCCCTCAGATCTTCATGACCTTTTGGTATTAAAGTCCCTTTAAGAGTCCAGCTATTTTCTAGGGCTTTTTTCTCCAACTTTTTGTTTGTTTCTTTTTGCTAAATTGAAAACAATTAATAGGGGGAAAACAGTAGTAAATGTTTTAGTCAGTTAACAGAATTGCTACCATGTGTTGTCACCATCCTCTGAGTGTGTTTCTGAGGAAACAGCCCCTGGCTCTCCCAACTCTACCAACCGCACCGACTACATCTCCCTTCACTGTGAACACAGTGTAGGCTCCCTGGTCACACATAAACCCTCTGCAGAGACACAAAAAATTCAGTGGCTTAGACTACAGCTGAGTTCCAGACCAACAAGTTTAGGGAAAGCCACGAATATCGGTGAGATACCATATTGGTCTAAGATTGGTAGTAAAAGTTGGTAGAGTCCAAGGATGCTCTCAGGTTATGGAATTTGCAGGATTTTTGAAGGATGGGTGAGAAAAGTGAAACTTTATACATATACACCTTGTTTAGCCTTAACTATATAAAAGAGAGGTTTAAGCTAGTCATTAGGGCTACCTCTAGTCAAGGGGAGAGAGAGAGAATTAGCATCTCCAGAGAGCCGCTAATCCCATCGTAGAAAAATCAGTGTTACAGATTTATGGACTGAATCAATGGACTGCAGAGGGAACTTAGTTAACAAGCTGTGAGTCCCATCTAAATGAGTACCAGTTATTCCCACTGCGTGTGGTAGACTGCATGGATTGCCAGATGATTGTTATTTCTGGAGGCAGATGTTGGAGCAGACCACGGGAGTCTTCAGAACGTAATAGGGATTACTGACTGGTAGAAAGCTTTCTAGTTATGAAATTCTTCCACTGAAGAATTTTTAATGCATTAGAGTCTCCAAACACCTTGTCAAACTCTTACGATAATTAAAAGTGAGAAACAGAGGACATGAAGTGTACAGCTGAGGAAAACTGTATTCTTTGCTAAAAAGACCAGTTTTAAAATTAATAGGTCCAAATAGTTATCCACTGAATTTTGGCAGGTTTTCCTGTCTCTTCCTGAGCATGCCATATAATAACACGCTTTTTAATACTGGACTGAATTATTGCAACATGTTATTAAAGGGCCATACAGCCTGCTTCCAGTTACAGCAGCCATTGCAGATGAAAGAATAATTTTACTAGTGGTACACTCTGTAATGAGGATGTGAGACCTGGAGAGGAGAGAGGAATGTGTTTCTTCTCAGAATTTTTATTACAGAATATCCTCTTTTGAAGATCTTACTTCTGGGAGTTGCCCCTGAGGAAGACTAAACACCAAGTGTTGGAACTAGCAGCGTACATAAAACTCACTAAGAACCTAAAGTCCTTGTCCATAAAATGACTGGCTTTAGCTATTCCAGAAATTAGAGGTGTCTACACATGAACTAGATGGCAAAGGGAATGGTTGTTTACTCATTGTATCAGTCAGATAGCTCTGATATATGAGTGGTCTTGGCTAGAAAGTGATAAGCACAGGCATGAATCGAAACTCCTTAGAGTTGCAGGAAACCTCATGGAAGCAGGAATTACTGCTATTGCCACCTGTCACTTCCATTCCTTCAAATCGGGCATGTGTAGAAACAGCTGTCAAAATAAGATTTAAGTACCCACGGAAAATCTAAACCTGACTGAGGTAAATAAAATAGTTACTTATGTTTATTATTGAAATTGCCAGCTGGGAAATTGGCCATAATCATTTGGAACTGCTACAAATTGGTTTCAAATTATGGGAGTAAAGTGGGAGGTAACTGAACCACCGGTTCAGCTGGAGGAAAAAGTGTGAATAGCACATCTGGCTCAATCTGTGCTAGAGAGTCACTCGTGCACAGACTGGCCATCACAAGCGGATCCAGCTTACGTTTAGATTCAGTGGAAACCACTGGGAACAGGTATTTTCTCACACTCAATTACAGATGCCTCAGCTGCCTTCTCATTTCGTGTCCATCTTTTGATAATCACTCTACAGTGTGTTTTCCCACTGAGAGAAGTTTTGACCATGCAAAGTCTGATCTTCACCATTTTTACAGTAATGTCTCTAAATAGATATTTCCACCTTCATTGTGGATTTGCACCATTTCATATGAAAGGAGAATCAGTCCTAGTAAAACCACTTTCTCTGCTGCACAATATGCCTTTGGGTGCCTGTCTGTATGCAGATTTGTATTTGAAGTGGACAACTTACCTGCCCTTTCCCCATAATGATTTAGATTTTCAGGGACTTTGTGGAGAATGGATACCTAGTGGTGGCTGAATCTTGACAGAAGCAAGGAACAGATCCACACCTCACAAATCCTGCTGGTGGACAACTGTCTTGGTGCCACAGCCCCCCTGCTCAGCCTGCCTTTCTCTCCATCCCTACTTGCCCCAAGTCACCACCTTCTCCCCTCATAGTGACTTCTCCACACTTGCTGCTGCAGGTAGGCGAGGGCAGGGGGCTCATTCAGCTGTTTGGGTAGCAGCCAGATCCCAGCCTCCAGGGAAGGGAGCTGGCTCAGCCAGCAGCATCTCTGGGACTGCCCAGTGGACCACCCTGTTTTAGATACATCAAGGCTTTCTGTTAAATATGACTAAGTAGTTCTTGGACTGAAAATCCAGGGCATGCTGTAAGAAGGTGTATAACTTGCTGCCAGAATTGGTTATGGGGGTTTGTATGGGACATCGGTGGTGGAGGTAACCTTTGGAGCCAGGTGTTCCCCTTCGCTGGCTGGATAGGAATATAGGACTTTCTGTCCCAGTGCTTTTACAAGGTGTGAGTAGACTGGCTCCATGTGAAGATAGGTCTGTGCACTATATGGTAATTAATACAGGGTTTTTTCTGTTGCTTTATTGGGTGAATAGAATGATTTGACCAAATTTCCTGGGCCAACTCTTATAATTCAAAACAGGTGCTTTCTGTGGACATTTTGAACTGATGTTCAAGTGACTCAAAATGATTTTGCCATTAAATTTTGATATAAAGCATACCTACAGAAAATGACTGTGAACTCAGTCAAAGCACATTTATTTAATAAAAACATTTCCTGAAAAGATTTTGTGGTATTCATGCATTAAATATTTCTGAAGCTTGAAAGGAGCTGTAATGGAAAGAGTGACATCAAAGACATTAACAGTCCCCACAAAGTGAGTTTGGAAAATATACTTGAGATTTCTCAAATTCTTTGCTTGGAAAAAAGGTGATTCATGTTTTCTTCCTTTTCTGAAAGACTATCATATCATTTCATGATGTGATGAAGTTGATCATCTGATTGATAATGGGTTTTGTTCTGTTTGGTCACTGTTTCTGTGAACAACATGGGTATCTGCAGTCAGGAAAGCGGTATTTGTAGCGGTAAAGACTAAATTATCCTTGACTGATGTTGATCTCTGCTTTATCTGCTGAAGCTATTCCTCGTGAGTGTGTGTGTGTGTGTGTGTGTGTGTGTGTTCGGGAATGACTGTAATTTTCATTATACTCCCACCTGTCATAAATTTGTGTCATCTCATAACAGAATTAAAAATTCTGCTTTCTCTACTATCTAGCGGTTTACTGTAACTCATTTTGGACACTGGTTAGTTGACTAGCAAAATCTAAGATAACAATTAACCTTTTTTCTCACTTTTTCCTTATCTAATTTTTATTCCTGCATTTGCCTATTCTTTACAGTTTATTCCAATTACTTTTTAAGCTTTCATTGCTCATTTCTTACTGTCATCACTTGAGGATTAATCAGTTCATAAACCACTGCCCATCCACATTTCAGTGGCAATAGCTTCAGTAACTATTTGTAGGATTTACAGCCCTACCTGCTATGTGCAGATCATAGACTCATAGAATCACAGAACAACCCAGGTTGGAAAGGACCATGAAAAAACATCTGGTCCAGCCTTTCATGGTGAAGGGGAGCCTAGATGAGATTATCTAGCACCGTGTGCAGTCACATCTTGAACACCTCCAGTGATGGGGACTCTACCATGTCCCTGGGGAGGTTGTTCCAGTGATTGATTTTTCTCACTGTAAAAAATTTCTTTCTTCTGTTGCGATGAAACCTCCCCCAGTGCAACTTGTACCTGTTGCCCCTGACTTCTCCGTTTGGCTCCTTGTGAAGAGAGAGCCTCCATCCCCTTTGTAGCTGCCCTTTAAGCACTGGAATACTGTGATGTGGTCCCCTGAGCCTTCTCTTCTCCTTCAGTCTTTCCACATAGGGCAGGTTCTCCAGCCCTTTGATCATCTTCATGGCCCTCCTTTGGACTCTCTCCAGTCTGTCTGTGTCTTTCTTGCATTGTGGGGACCAGAACTGGACACAGTACTCCTGGTGCAGCCTGGCAAGCGTTGAGTAGAGTGGGATGATCACATCTCTGTCCTGCTAGTAATGTCCTTGCAGATGCAGCCCAGGATCTGATTTGTCTTCATTGCTGCAGTGGTGCACTGCTGACTCATGTTCAGCTTGTTGTCCACCAGGACCCCCAGGTCCCTTTCAGCAAGGTGCTCCCCAGCCACACAGATCCTAGCCTGTACTGGGCTCTTTGTTTCTGTTGTCCAAGGTGCAGGATCTTGCACTTGCCTTTGTTAAACTTTACACAGTTCTTGCCAGCCCACTCTTCCAGCCTGTCCAGGTCTCTGTAAGATGGCTCTCCCTTTTGACATGTCCACCTCACCGCCCAGTTTGGTGACATCAGCAAACTCGTTGAGGGTACTTTTGGGCCCTTTTTGTAGATCACTTTTTGCTTTGTCCCTATTGGTGACATGATGCTCATGCCAGGCATCCATGGCTTCCCTGGAAACGCTTCTGAGAGAAACCTGCTGTGAACCTGCCTGCTGGTGTTCGAGAGTCTGGTTGCAAAGGTGTTACTGGCTGTAGCTGTGTTACTGGCACAAAGTCAACAACAAATTTAGATAAGGAAGGGACAGAGAACTCCCAAAGATGCCTTCTCCAGCCACCAGTCCTAAAGATGTCAAAGCAAACATCTGCCCTTCCTCCCTACAGCTGAGCTGTGGCCTTGGTCGCTGTCCTGTTGTGAGACAGGCTGTAAGGGTACTCAAGACAAGGGCCTGGTCTTGTGTGCTCACTGCAGAGCTCTGGGGCTTTGGAGGAACTCATTGGTCATTTAATGATTTACACATGCTTTATAATTATTTGAAGGTCTGCAGACCTCCTGACATTTCATCAATAGACCTTATGCATGGAAATGTGAATGCACAAGAGAGTGGATTCACTGGTCCTGAGCAGAATGCATGACTTAACATTCCTGATTTGCCAACATATCTACAGCACATGGGACTGATCGGATATTTGTTCTGCAATTTTTTAAAATTGTTGTCACCTATTAGGTGTCCCAAAGGATCCAGCATCATAGAAACTTTACAGAGTATTAGTGAAGAATGCATGTCGTATATGCATTCTTAATGCATTAAAATAAAACTGGAAAACAGTCTCACTTTTTCTGTTTTATACTCATTCATTCAACAAATACTGAGGCTTCTTTCAATAGAGCTTGATGTTTCCATAGTTGTTTTCCTTTCCTCCTCCTTTTATGTAATAAATCAGTATTATAATGATGTCAGATTACAGCAGCTCTGGAAAGTGTGTGCATTGGGAAGCAAAGAAAAATGGCAGATTTACAATTTCTCATGTTCTGCAAGATTCATTTGCAAGCTGGATTGAAATGCTAGAAGTGGAAACATAATGCAATGAAAATTTAATCAAAAAGTTGCCCCAAATCCATAATAAAACTAAACTGGAAATAGTAATTGGGAAGACACGAGCAACTGTTGGCTTTTGCGGAAGGAAGCATTTCATACTGTGCAGTTTTGCAGGTTTCACCTCCCTGACCGACCCCACATGTCTGGTTTGTAGGTGGAGTTGAAACTTTGGCCTTCCTTTGCACCCTGAGACCTATTCCACTGCCTGGAGTCCACAGGGGATTTACACCTAAGAGAGACATTGCATCCAAGGCATTCAGCCTTCCTAGGACACTGATTGGTCTCCCTGGCACATTCACAGTCCAGTATGTACAGAGTTGCATTTCTTGTATTTGGGCCTTAAGTTTGTCAAAACAGGCTTAGGAGGAGTCAGAATTATCTTTTATTTAAATTTGTTAGGTTATCTGATTAAAGGCTAAACGCTATAATCCCAAAGGCCCAGCAAGGATCAGAGGATGACTGACAAGTGGAAACCCCCACAACCTGCCAAGTGGAGACAGAACCCACCGCCCCAGCTGCTCCCCGAGGCCATCCCAGGGGAATGATTCAGCCAATGTCCCCAGTGGGAAACTGCCAACAGGAGTCAAGGAAAGAATCTCTCCCCCAGAAAGCCATGCAAAATAAAGGAGGTTATTGCCTAGAGGGGAATAGGACTTGCCATTGGATGCAGGGGCGAGAGAATTCAGGGAGGGTGTAAAACTCATTACAGGATATTTTAAGGGAATTGTGAGAATTGGTGAAATTATGATTAGGCAAAGGACTGAAGGTGGGGAAGCAGAGGGACCAAAGTGGACAAGGGAGAAATACATGAGAAAAGAGACGGAAAAAGGAGATTAAAATTTGCTGGTCACATGTAAACAAGGCTGCTGGTTTGGATGTCTCCCTAGCTAGGCAGCCTGTCAGTCTTCTTATAAACTATTCCTATTTTCTGCATTTACGTACTCTCTGTTCTGTGTGTGCCTGCATGTGCATGTGTGCACGATCAACTAGCAGACTGCAAGTTGGAGTAGCTGGAGAGCAGGGTAAGAGGTCCAAATGCCAGTCACTAGGGAGGGATTGCAGGTCTAAGGGGCCCCTCGGTGTCAAAACCAGGAGGTGACCAGGCAGTGGAAGACCAAGGCTGAATGGACCCAGGGTCAGAGGACAGCTATTGGGGAGACACATGGGGAGGGGTGGGTGTGTGTGCACACATGTGTGACCATGGCGAATACCTGCTCAGAATCACTACTGGCCAGACCCGGGGATGCAGAGTCAAAGCAGGTAGAGTCAGCCGGCAGTGACAAGAGAAAGCCCCTGGGTCCTCAGGTTCACTGGATCCTACAACATCTGACAAAATTCAAAAGCCAGAATTTATGTATATTTATGAATGTTTAATATGCATTACAATTTTTCATCAATTTGATATTAAGGCAACAAACATAAATTCAGAAAGCCTCTGTAATCAAAGGCAGTGTTGGAGGACAACTTATTTCATTTGATGTTAGTCTACAGCAGTTTGTATGCTAAAACTATATTTGAGCATATCACACTGAGATTAGTTTTTAAATAGTAATTAGATACTCACACTTTTGAACATAGCATCTTGATGTCTGCCTATTTATAATGTCAGTTTGGAGTCTGCAAAAGAAGTAAAATAAAATTTTCATTATCATTTCATGTCGATTTCAACATTCCAAGAAAGCTGGAAGTTGACTAAATGGCTGCAAAATTATATATTCTGTTTGTAACCCATTGTCAGAATTGGATGCTTTACATTCCCCAGGACCACCAGAAACATCTTCCTGTAATGTTCAAAGTCATCTGGTAAGTCTTCGTGAAACTGAAGCATATTCAGCTGCCTGATGTGCCGGCTAGAGCGAAGAATTCATCTTTTGTTCTGGATTTTTTGAAATAAACTGAGTGAATTCACAGATGCAGCAGACACATATACTACACACAAAACCAGGGCACTGAGTTTATGAAATGGCTGCTGTTCTCCCTCCTGATAATATACTGTTGTTATTATCTCTATTTGCCAGGACATTTTTGCCATTTTGAGATTAAACTTGCTTTCAGTTTTCTGACAGATGTAAATACCTTCCTTTTATCATCTTGGCTCTAAGGCTTTCAACATCTGAAGTTGTTTTTAAAAGTGCCTGGAAGATATTCATCACTTCCCGTAACACATTACACTTTTAGACTGTATCATCTGAGGTTTTCACCAATATGAGGGGACCAGGTATTTCATAGAATAGAATAGAATAGAATCATTAAGGTTGGAAAAGACCTCTAAGATCATCAAGTCCAACCATCAACTAACACCACCATGACTCCTAAACTAGGCCCTGGAGTGCCACGTCTACACCTTTTTTGAACGCCTCCAGGGTAGATGACTCCACCACCTCTCTGGGCAGCCTGTTCCAATGCCTAACCACTCTTTCAGTAAAGAAATTCTTCCTAATGTCCAATCTAAACCTCCCCTGACGCAACTTGAAGCCATTTCCTCTCGTCCTATCGCTAGTTTCTTGGGAGAAGAGTCCAGCACCCGCTTCCCTACAACCTCCCTTCAGGTAGTTGTAGAGAGCGATAAGGTCTCCCCTCAGCCTCCTCTTCTCCAGACTAAACAACCCCAGTTCTCTCAGCCGCTCCTCATAAGACTTGTTTTCTAGTCCCTTCACCAGCCTCGTTGCCCTTCTCTGGACACGCTCCAGCACCTCAGTGTCCTTCTTGTACTGAGGGGCCCAAAACTGAACACAGTACTCGAGGTGCGGCCTCACCAGTGCCGAGTACAGGGGCACGATCACTTCCTTACTCCTGCTGGTCACACTATTCCTGATACAACCCAGGATGCTGTTGGCCTTCTTGGCCACCTGGGCACACTGCCAGCTCATGTTCAGCCGGCTATCGACCAGCACCCCCAGGTCCTTTTCTGCCGGGCAGCTCTCCAGCCACTCTTCCCCAAGCCTGTAGCGTTGCATGGGGTTGTTGTGACCAAAGTGCAGGACCCGGCACTTGGCCTTGTTAAACCTCATACAGTTGGCCTCGGCCCATCGATCCAGCCTATCCAGATCCCTCTGCAATTTGCACCATAACTCTATCTTGTTTGTAATTACGTCATCTTATCACTCAAGAGAGTGATTACCCTCATTTTCTTTGTGAATAATATTAATATTTTTGAGACCTAGAAGTAAAAACTAAAGACCTACATAGATTTTCATTGGATTGTCATTACTTTGAACCATTGTTTAGGCAATATCCCTTTGTTTAGAAATAAGTACCAAAGTGCAGTGTGTCTAGGATTCTGGCAGCAGCCAGGAAAACCCACTGTTTTGTTGTGAATTTTTTTATGTTTGTGAAATTATCACAAACTTTATTAAAGATGACAAAATCCCCTGCTTTTAGGACATCAGCTGTTATATTAAAGAGATGAGCAATACAGGGAGCATGTTGCAAACAACTGTGTACTCAAATAGGACTTTTAGCAGGTACCTAAACATACAGTGAGGACAAGATATGCATATACAACATTTCTTCTTAATACACTCCAAGCTTCCAACTGTTTTTAGCTCCAGGGACTTCCTTAAGCTGATGTGGTTTCTGTGTAGTTAGGAATCTTCCAGTTTTCCTTCCATGAAACTGTCTCTTTGAACCGATATGAACTGTTGTTATCCTCAGCAACCTGAAAGAGTTCAGAGATTTACTGCATTTTCAGTGAAGAGCTCCCTGCACGACTGTCGCCTAATCTGAGGCTCAGCGACACCCATTTTTTCCAGCTACTGTCACCCAGAACAGCAAAAGAACCATAACTGGAGCATCATATGCAATTTCTGAAGTACTGCCACTCCACTGGATATTGCACACTAAAAATCATGCAGTTCCTGGAAGTCCTTGCAAGTTTGCTCTTTCACCAACAATTCAAGAAAGCTGATGACTTTATAAACAGTTTGCTTTTTCTTTTTTGACTATGCTTCATCTTCCAGTGCTCTGGAACGCATTCCTTCACCAAGTGCTGACTCTCAGCACAAGGGAATGCATGAGATGCATATTTAATTTGGAAAAGCAAAAATACATAACACATTCAGACCAAGCATGTTGCCATTTTGATCTGTAATTTTTATTTGTTTCTATGTTTTTGCTGCATCCTTTAGTCTGATGTGACTTGCAGATACATGTGCTAAATCTGAGTTTGCTTTGCCAGCCACAGCAACACTACAGTATTTGTGCCTTGAAATTTGTCCTTCACACAGTCTGTTTCTTCTGTGTTTTTTTTTCCCCACTGCAAATTCCTTATATGTTGCTCATTACATTTTTTGCCTTTTGCAGAGCCAGACTCACAAAACAGCACTGCACCTTGCTGTCAGCCGTATTGTCCTCATCCTTGACATGATCTTGTCTCCTCTTGGCTGACTTCAGAGTTTGCAAGATAACCAACGCTCTTCAGAAAATAAATTTTTACAAAAAGAAAAAAGAAAAACTACATCTCCTTGTGCCCATACGTCAAACTTCTTTGTCAGTCGCACCACTCTGTTTCCAGGTTAATCCTGTCCTATGGATTGTCCAAAGGCTAGAGATCTTACAGCTCCCAAACTCCTGGTCATCTTGCCAAAAGTTGGGCAACCCAGGAGTCTGGCTGGCGTGGGCACCTGGAAGCCTCATGTTCCTGAGCTAGTCGGTGTCTTATAACTTGCTGTTTCCAGAAAAAGGTATTGCACCACCTCAGCTCTTCCAAAAATTTCTTTTACGGTATTTTTGGGAAAACGGGTTGAGGATTAGTCAGAAGTTGGGATATGACTGCAAAAAACATCTGGAAACTGCTGGTAAACCAACAAGTTTGGTTTTTTCTTTCCTGGTCAGCTGTGTCATGTGTATAATTTCAGTTGTTTACAGTACTGAAATTTATATCTAAGTCACTACCCTGAATGGTCAGCAGTGGAAAACAAGCACTGTTTTGCCATAATTTAGCTGCTGTACGTTACATGTCCCCCATAAGGACAAGAACTGTGTTCTGATGTGCCTGTTTCTTTTCACTGACCATAAAGGGAGCCAGGGATGACCAGCTCCAATGCAGACGTACATATTTTGTTAGGTGAATTCCACCATTACTTCTCACATTCAGCCCATGACATGACCTTAATATGTTACAGTAGTCACTCCCAAACAGAAGGACCCCGATATATCACAGTGCCTCTTGATCTTATTTATATCTTTGCCATGAGCGCACAGTGGTTAACAAGAAAATGTGTTATCATGTATGAGATAGCATCTAAGTGTGCTACAGTCCATTTATTTGGGGAGTAATGCTAAGCTTGTTTGGAGAATGGCCAGAAAATGATTTCCTTTACATTTCCCCAGCAGCTTGCTACTTTCTTATCTGCATTATCATAGATCTATAGAAAGCCCTTTATAGAATAGTACACAATAAGGACAATAGATATTATCTGAAACAGCACAGCAAGGAGCAACAATGAGAGTGAAGCATAGAAGGTGATTTTAAAGTGATGTTTCACTGATGTAAGATTTGCAGGGCAACTTGAGCTAAGGGAGGGCATGCAGCTGTGACCAGCAGGGCAGCTAAGAGCTGTTTCTGGCAAACAAAACATTTACCTCCCTTCTCAACCAGTGGTACTTGTTCCCTCCTACCCCTCCATTAATACTGCTGCATCCAGAGGAACTGCCCGATCTACCCAGGCTTACTTGGCTGCACTTGCTGCCAGCATCCCACAATGATGGGACTCTAGACAACTTCTGAGATGCATTTTCTTTGCTCCTCAGGCATGCAACAGAGAGTGGCCAGAACATCAGTGCAATGGATTCACATTACTGAAGTGACATGAACACTAAAATGATTTAATGCTTGAGAAGTACATAACTGGTTGCAAAAATGTGCCAATTTGATACCAATAGATCTTAAATGTGTGTTTAAAATGAAGTGCTTTTGAGACTGAAGTGTTTTTTGGGTCACAGCACATGTTAAAGGGCTTTAAAAAGAATGTTTAAAGGGCTTCTGAATCAGTGTTTTAACCATAAGCATTTTCATTTAATTCAGATTTGGGCTTGAACCAAAAACCCAGCATCCAATTTTGCGTGTCTTAAAATTGAGTCCCTTTCTGTTTGGACTTCAGTGGCCCTCTGACTGTTTATATTAGGTAGGAGTCTGGCCCCCAGAAAGTTGGCTTTGGCTAAATTGTAGTGGGGTATTTATTTTTAATAAGTCTTAAGATTATTAAAGTAGTATTGCTTTACTGTACAATCAAGTACTCCTAAGCAGACACCAATTGTGCCTGTCTGTCTTATTTAGTTATCCTACCTAGAATGCAAAAATAGTCATAGAACCATGTCACTGCAGAATAGGGCATTTCTTAACCTTTTTTCTTCTTTTTGTATAATTGATTAGCTGTAATGCTAAATAATATCAAGGAGCTAGTAACAATTTTACATAAAAGACTTTCCTGTAGGAAAGTGGGATCTCATTGAAATTTTCTACTAGAAAGAATACTCTTTCCTTAGATATTTCTACCAGGAAAATCCAAATGGCATATTGTCTGTGTAAATCTTCATGTCCACCTTAGGCACTTCCAAATCCTGTGCTCATAGTCCCATTTCTGCCTTGATTCAATTTTCTGTTATGTGCCCATGAAATGATCGGTCCCCAACACACTGGACTCAGCGCCATCCTCCCTGCTTGGGAGGTACTGCAGAGGCGAGGCTGCAGGTGAGACCACAACTCACCAGGGAAGATGGGCTGCAGGAGGAGAACAAGGCTCACACATTCCTGAGCTATGATTCCTGGAGGGCAATGTGCTGGGTCTAGAGGATGCAAAGATGTTTTCTAAAACAGAAAATGTTAAAATGCAACTGGTTTGATGTTTCACATATGAAAGCAATTAGACTTTTAGTATATTAAGTATTTCCATATTTTGACTTTTGTCCTTGTGATGGAAAATCAAGTACAAAAATATTTACATGCCCCACACAATGGAAATCTGGGAATGGCTAATCTCATGCAGTGGTATCTTTGCTGAAATACTGAGGATATTTGTTAGCAATATGATATCTGAGACCCAGACAAAACCTTAAAAAAAGGCTGAATTAGATACAGACTTGCTCTTTTTGCCTGTCTTATTCCCACCATTTCTTCTAATTTGAATTTGGGCAAGCTAGAGCATATAAATAACTGGGGTGGAAAGCTAGCATTGACAGTGGTACCTGGACCTTTTGCTTTTGTTGCCAGGGACAATGAGCAAATGCTGAAAATAATAATAGAAAAGCAATAAAGCCCATGCCATAGGCAGTATTGTGGCAATGGAAGGAACTCTACTAGAGGTCTACACAAACACAGCAGTGGAGCCATTGGGATAGGACTAGAGTCAGCTGCAGTGTGGACAAGGTAGGACATCAGAGGCACAACCACAATGACACACCACCTGTGGGGCACAACATATGAAACTAATGAAGATGGGAGGGGGATACAGATATTTTTTCTGTAAATAATTACAAAATTTCTTCAGATTTGGTGTATGCACCATTTCTCAATAAGTTTAACCATATGGGAAGTTTGATGCATCTGTGTTATTTCATTACTCAGCTCATTTGGGGTACGAACAGAGTCTGACACAGATGCTAAATTTCTTAGATGGTTCAGTTTTCATTAATTTTCATTCTTAAACTATTTAGCAGATTGAATTGTAAAATGTCAGAAAATTCATTCAGTTCACAAAAGAGTATTAATACTGTAAGGGGAGGTTATCTTTTATTTCTTACACATAAAAGAGAGAATGAATCTCTATTTTAAGCAAAAAATTGTTATACTGCTATAAATCTGTATAACCTATTGACGGGGTCATGGTTTTACTTCCACAATTATCTGAGGTTGATGGTAAACAGCCAAGATTTACTCTTGGAAGAAGTTGAGCTGAAAAGCCCAGATTCTTCTGCCGAACAAGTCAAAACCATTTTCCTTTGGAATATATGATCTACACATAAAAAATCTCATTTTATTATGCCTTCTTTTTTTCACTTTGTACTCTCACTTGCACGTTGTAGTCATATTGCGTAATAAAATGGCAGAAATTCTGTGTTTCCCACAAGTTGGGTGTAGGATTCTTATTTACCACCACCTCATCCTCTTCACTGCAAGGCACTGTGACAGGCATACAAATGTTTACAAGAAAGATTATTAAGAGTAGGCTGCTCAATTTTTCTGAAATTAAGACCAAGAATAAGTGATTACATGACTCTAATACTTTTGATTTCGTTTTGGGGGGTTTTTTCCAAGTAAAAGATGCTGAGTTTCCTGGTTTCTAAATTTCAGACTGGGTTTTGGATGTTCTACATCTCTTGCCAATGAAAGCAGATACAAATGAAAATAACAGAAGGGAAGGTTCAGAGACATTTCAAGTGATAAGCCTTGTTTAGACAATATGCTTTGTGTTGCAGCCATTCCTTTTCTTTGGCCCTTACGGTAAGAAGATGGAGTGAACAACTGCTACTTTTGTTGTGTCTCCATATGTATTGCAGGGAGGACAGAGAGCTTAAATCATCTAGTCCAACTGCCTGACTGCTCCAGGGCTGACCAAAAGTTAAAGCGTGTTGTTAAGGGCAATGTCCAAATGCCTCTTAAACACTGACAGGCATGGGGCATCGACCACCTCTCTAGGAAGCCTGTTCCAGTGTTTGACCACCCTCTCAGTAAAGAAATGCTTCCTAATGTCAGGTCTGAACCTCCCCTGACGCAGCTTTGAACCATTCCCACATGTCCTGCCACTGGATACCAGGGAGAAGGGATCAGCACCTCCTTCTCCACTTCCCCTCCTGCGGAAGCTGTAGAGAGCAGGAAGAAAAGGCCTTATGGTCATATAGAGAGGGACAACAGTTTGCCTTCTTAACAGACTGTGACTGACCAATAAATGCCTACAATGGAAGAAGGTTCAGTAGAGATGGGCAAGGATGATGTCCCCATGAAGCATGGAGAGTAATGTAGGGTGTGACTGACCACAGCTGTTGCAAAGAAGCTGACTTTATCTCAACACAAAGGGACCGGAGGGTGGCCTTTGCTATATGTAGATAGATACCTATGTCAGCTGAGTGGATCAGTTGAATATATCACAGCTGAGTGGATCAACTGGTGGTGTAAATGTCTCCCCGAGTTAGCCAGACCAGCATAGAGGGAGTGAATATGTGGCTGGGCGCAACACAGAGTATAAAAACTAAACAACTAACAAAAGAATTTGAAGGTAGCAACAGGCTTGAGCTGCCTTCAACCCATGTATTCCTTCTCAGCGACTGGGGACACCCAGCATCCTGACAGCAACCATATTATAAAGAGTGGTAATGAGGATCACTCTGGTATTGTGATTGAACTGTATATTGCAATTGCCATATTTTGCTAAGCATAACTTACATTTGTATTATGATTTCAGTATATTTTGTGACATTCTGCTAAATCAGAAATCCTGTGTAACATCAAATATCTTCAAATAAATTTTTTATTGAACATTACACCCTCCACATGTGGAATATCCAAAAGAACCTGGTCAGAGAGTATTGGACTCTGACACAGACTTATTGACATGTGCATTTGACGCCTGTGAGTCTCTGACTGTGAGTTTCAGTGGGGAAGAAGGGGTGTCAAACAAGCAAGAAAGTGGTGGAAATGGGGCAGCACCAAACTGGTGGAAGTTTTGAAGAAGATCTGGTAGTGCTTGTTCATTTACCTGCAATAATTCATATTTGTCCCATTAAAGAGTGGATGTAAAATCCCCTGAACTGGCAAAAGGTTTGCTAGATGTAATTGTCATCAAGATCTGGTCCGTAGCACACAGTGAATGCTTTGCAAAATAATGAAACAACAGTGGCAATATGAGATCTGTTGTGCAATGAATCATACTGCTATTGATCACTGCTGTAATTTGTCATGCTTGCCATACTTCTGGCATTTGCTCATTGATGTACTCTGTTGGCAAAAACAGAATATTGATCACTCATTATCATGGAAATTTGCAGAAAGTCTAATTGATATAAAATGCAGCACATTCTTGTGTTCAAAGCCATGGAAAACAGAAAGAGCACAAACAGAATAGAGTAATTTGTTTCATGCATATCCAGGAGACAAAGATTCTCTGCAGTTTTCTCATTTAAAAAAAAAAATCACTCAACTGTAGAAACAAACTGAAACTAAGAAGAGAGAAAAAAATACAGCTCCTTATATACAAAAAAAGGTGCTGTAAGGATTTACTTAATATGACTTAATTTAAAATTTTCCAGCTTTCTTCTCTTTTCTATCTCCTGACAGAGCTGTCTTCATAGGACTTTTCACATGGACTTAAATTTCAGGTCTAATAGATCCAAAGCCCTTTTAAGTGCTAATAGTTTTCTTTGAACTTCAAAGAGAATATGTCTAAAAGGGGATACTGTATGAATTTATGGTAAAGCAAGAGCTAAAATATATTGAAAACATAAAACAGTAAACAATGGAGCATGGTGGCTAACTTTTAAATGAGAAGTTAGTAGCCGAACAAATTTAAGAAATTATATCACTACATTGTGCATTTTATAATAAAATCATTCCATCTTCCAGAATATTAGGGCTTAATCCAGTAGATATGGGGTTGTTACCAACGTACGCTACATTGGCTGCAACAGTCACTGTATTATTGTCCCTATGAAGCAACAAAGGATCTTTGACAGGTGTCTACACAAGAAATGCGTTCCTCGTCGTGTTTCAGTAGAATGTTCAATTGTCATCATTTTGAATGCTGGAAATTGTTATTATCATCTAAACTATGTGTAGCCATAGCCTTGTTGCAGAGCTATGCGCTTTGTGAAGTTATTACAAGTTTTAAAAGAGGAAAAGATCTTGTCATGATTTACCTCCAGTTATTTTGAGTACTGCACTGTGTTGAGTATAGTAGGACTTCCAGTGCAACTATGCTGATTAAAGATCTTGCTATCTATCTCTTACAGAGTGATTTCTTTGGATGTTCAAAATTATGATAAACTGGAGAAGATCTATGTCAAACATAATGTCTTTTTTTTTTCGTTTAGAAGCAGGTTTGTGTGTGTAAAGAGTGGATACCACAACTAGGACTCATGAGTACCGTGCGGATTAATTTACCAAAATCTAGCACGGTACATTCAGCTTCTCCACAGTCTGAATGCACCTCCCAGTGCTACCAGCACATCCTGATTAGATGGCAGTAATGACGTTGCACAAGAACAATGAGATGTGCAGAAGCCCTGAACCATCATGTATAACTGAATACGACTTAGAGGGCCAGAGAAAAGAGCAGAGATGTGAAAAGCTCAGCCCCACAGACTGCAAATAACCCTGCTGCAGCAGGCACACATCACACAGAGACTTCAGGGAGAAACAGCTGTAAGTTCAGAGGAGAGACTCTTACACGGTGGAAGTTCAGGAGAATCATGAAATATCAATATGCAGTTTTGTTTAATTTGCTCTTTCTCTGATGATGTGTTTGCATGTTTCTTGAAAGGAATCCAGGTACAGAAAAGCCTGCCATAAGCTTCCTGATGTGGGGGAGATCCTCCAAGACAGAAAGAAAGAACACCAGTAAAAAATATGAAAGAACATAGACTGCAATTTAGTAATGTTTAAATGACCATCTATGGATGTAAAGCTCCATTTCAACCTAACCTGGGGCAGGTGCAATTTTCTGTAGACAATTGCTGTTAGCACTAGATTCAATACAGAAGGTAGGATGAAGCAAAAGAAACATGCACCATGTACTGAATGAAACCATGGTAGCATGCATGAATGAAAACATGGGAGTTTTGGTAGCATCCAGGCTATAACAGAGCCATGACTGTTTAGGTCTAACTTTTTATGGCATTATTGCAATGATAAAACAGGAAATGAAAAGAAGCAGTAGATCAGTCCAGTTTACCAGTCATAACACATTTGTTTGAGGTAAATTTTTTTAGCGTCTAGTAAAAGCATGGCTCCTGTGAGACTTCTTTTTCTGCACACTTGAAGGTTGCTCCTTTAACAGACTGATGAAAACAGGGTTTTTCTTAATATTAAATGTACGCTTAACTTTTTGCTACCATCTTGATTTTTTCTACTCTTTTGATTCAACTTCTTCTCAGTTATTGGAGTTTTGTGATTTCTGATCTTGCCAGCAGTTCTGCAGCTTTTATTTTGTAAGGCAGAAACAACCATTACCAGGAAAAAAGACCAGTAGTTTTCCACACATTGAGCCTACGAGGGAAAAGGATAAAACCAACCCCAAAACCCAGAATATTCACCAAAGGTAGATTAGGAGTGTATGAACAATATACAATATTACTATTGCCTAAATACTGATATTGATATGACTGAGAAGTTCATTGGCAGGTTCTCACAGTATATCCAGGCAGTTGCTATAGTTAATGTTGTGCTAAAAATACACCCTCGAGCTTTGTTATAGCAGTGCTGGTATGTTTTACCAAGACAGCATACACAGCTCTGGCATTCTGTATGGGATAAATGCAGGCATATTCCTGAACTCCAGTCAAAGCCCAGTAGGAAAGCCTACCAGTGGGTACTTTCTTGTTTTTCTTATTTTTACTCTTCAAAGACAAGCAAGAAATCCGCAGCCTGACTCCGTTCTGTCCCTTAAGTCTGCCTTCCTCTTTTTTTTTTAAATGCCTCTCGTAACTATCACCTTTTATGATATTTTCTACCTTCTCATCTTTGAGAAGTAGTGGGAAATGAAGGCTTACTTTTTTTTTTCAAAGTGGCAGGTTGTTAAGTCATTCTTTTTGCAGTTAGGCAGACTCTACAGGCTGTTTGCAGTAGACGCTTCTGCAGGGCTCATGCTCTGCTCCTGCGGTGTGGGTATACTCCTAGTTCATCTTTTCCTTCCCTTCTCACCACCCTTGCTTACATGTGATGCTCTCCTGCTGCATTGTCCTACATACAGATGGGAAATGCCTTGGGGAAAGCGTTTCCCTCTGTCTTTTTGTTTGTAAAATGCACAGAACATTTCTGGATGCTTTTGATAAGCAATAAATATTGCTGTTTGTGTATAACTTTAGGATACAGACTGTGATCATTTACCATTTGGTACATGTATTATCTGTCTGATGGATGAGCAGGATTTGCACATCAATCCATCAAACCGTGAAGATTTGGTCTTATTCCCATTGAAATAAAGCTTACGACTGATGTCAAACAGTGCAGGGTTAGGCGGTACAGACTTGAAAGCTTTCTGTAGCACTGTATTTGAGCTGAATGATCTACTCAGATTTATGAAAATTGGTAAACAAATACTCTATAAAAAGAAAAAGCATGAGGGCTCAGTCCTGCAAGGATTTGAGCGCTTTTGTTTTGATCTAACAAAGCACAGAAATATGTACTTACCTTTGAGCATGTGTTTATTCCCCAGGGTATTCCTATGCACTTTAAGTTAAATACCTAAGTGCTTTACTGGATGAAGGCCAGAGTATTTTCAGCATCTTTTAGGGTTGAGTTCTTACATTAGACTTTTTCTCTGAGGTCTCAAAGCATTTCACAAAACACACTAGAGAGAATTCCTCAAAATAATAAGATGAAATACTGTCATAGCACAGAAAATTATATTGTTCCCCTGGGCAGGTACAACATTCCCATCCATAACTAAGGCTCCTAGCTTTCTAAATCAGTGACAGAAAAAAATAAACCCAACCTATTTTTGCTCCATTTACTAAAAGATGCCCTGCTCCAGTAAAAACTGAAATGAATGAGTCAGGTAAGACAGGCAGGCTCTAAAGTAAGCTGCAACAAAGAAACTCCCTAGCTACAGGGGCTTTGTTGTATGTTTTGTTTTCTCATGACTGGATGCAGAGGCATGTGATTTATTTCTTTAGATGGGAAGAATTAAAAACACTAAAAAGATTAACTAAAGACCATTTATAATAGATGCAGTAAATTGCCTTGAGAAATAGCAAGGAGCTGTATAAAAGGTACGGTCCTTGTTTGGGATACTGAACTAACTAATCGTAGTAATGTATGTTAATACTGCACATGCATCTCACTCTAAATAATTATGTTATAGCAACATCAAAAGACCTTATCTAATTTCTTTGTGCAAGCAGTGCAAACACGTATGGAGAATTAAAATGTATTTAAAGAAAGTTCTACAGCACATTTTCCCAAGAAAGACAAAAACAGAAATAAAAACTATTATTTCTCCTCCTTTCCTAGAAGGCATCCCTCCACCCTCCTGGACTAGCTGTTTGCCAGTCTGAAATGTTGGGTTCACCTCAGGAGGTACCGTGCGAGCCTTTGGGCAGGCCTGACCACACTCCCTTCTTCCAGTCATGCCCTCTCCCAGCTGCAGAGGATGGGATGTTGTGGAGAAGCTCCATGTTCCAGCCCCCAGAAACACCTTAGGAGATCTGCTTGTGGGTAGCCAGTCACTCTGCCTCTTCCTTCTGTATCTTTGTCAATTCAAAATAAAATAAAGAAAAAAAGAGGCTAAAATGCTGACGAGATTAGAAGGTACAACAACGTGAAGAGAATCAATGCTTGAGAAGTCTGTGCAAATGAAAAAATATGTCTTTGAACCTTCATAGCTTTGTCAAATGGAAATAATATTAACCCAAAATAACACATATGCCAAATCTCATTCCTTCAGTTTAGCCAGTAATATTAGAGTTCTGCAATGGTGATCACACATTTATTTTTCATGATGGGAAAGGTATTTTCTTTTCCCCTACATTTCATTATCATTAGAAGCAGAACAATTCTGGCTCAACCACCGCAGAAGTACCTTCACAAAGTAAAGATGCCAAATTTCAGCCTGAACAATGAATACCAGAAAAGTTGAAGGTACCTAATAGGACCTCATCAGAAGGAAAATGTTTGAGAAACCTTAATTATCAGTTTCTTACTAATCTTCAGAAAAATAAGCACCTAGGACACAGAACTTAAACTTCTAAGTACACCAAAGCAGTAACTTATCCTCTCACATTTGTGTCACAAATTTCCAGCTTGACCCAAACTGTAAGGGCTGTGCTTAGAGGAATCTTGCCTTGTTCAGTTCAGCCAGCCTTTGAAATCGCTGCCAGTTCTCAAGGCCACCTAATTTTCCCTAGTTCTTCTGTCCTATTCCCTCAGGATTTTGTATTGCCTGAGGACAGAGGAGAGGGGGAGAAGTCCTCGCCCTTCATCCATCTGGCCCTCAGCTGAAATCACCTCCCAGAGCTGGATGTGGAGGGGGAGACTGAGGATAGGTAAGGCAGCAATGGAGTATCATGAGCTCTGTCTACCTCCAGCCTCCCTGGTCCTGCCACTGGAACATAATGATATTCAAAGGTAGAACAGCAATACAAACATACCATTCTGGGTTTTATATGGGGATTTCATCAACTGTGGGAGAAATTGTCAAAGGTGTAACCAGCAGGCACAGAAAGTTAGTCAGCTGGAGAGGTTGTTGGCACTACAGAAACCATTCCCTTTGTTGGCACCACTCAGCTTAGATGGCAAGGAAATGGAATGTGTTCTCTTGTGTGGAGGCATTTCTCACTTGATTTGTTTTCCTCAGTCCAATATAACAAAACACTACTACACTTTCTCATGCAATTTTGCAAATGGAAAAAAAAAAATCCTTTAAGGGCACTATATTTAAAGATTTCCAGATATCTATACCAGAGGCATAAAATAGCCAGGGACATCGGTCATCTGTCACTAGAAATAGCTGAATAGCATGCAAGAAATAATAGAAGCCGATACATCCTGAGGAGTATGGGAGAGCTGGACACTGCCCAGCCACTCTGTCCTGTGTTGTCAGTGACCTTGTTCTGTGACCTTCTTCGGATGCTTGAGGAAGAGAGAGATCAGACCCAAGACCTTGTGCTTGTCCTCTGCTTGGAGCATGACTGAGGCTGGCAGTGTCTTTGGAAAATGTCTCTCTGGAACTTGAAGATGTCTCCACTGAGCATGAGCAAACAGACTTTTTTTTCCAAATGTTCAAACTGGCTTTTGCAATTCAGAATAATTTGTTTTCAGAAAAAAGTTGGAAAAAATTCTCAGCTATGGCAGTATAGTAATTCTGTACCAATGCATATTGATTTAAAAAACAGTACTTTGTGTCACATTTATCTGACAGTAAATGTGAAGATGAATTAGATATCAGTAATTGGGAGAAATCAGTTTAATAGATCATTGAAAATGTTGTTGACTAATGGACCATCATGGATATCACCTCTCAGTTTGTTTTCTCTTGGTATATGCCAGTAAAACAGAGCCCAGATCTGTGCTGTCTCCAATTTTGCTAATCTTAGCAGGTAATGATTAGAGCAGTAGAATTATGTCAACATCCATTTCTATTTTAACTCTTGATGGGAATTAGTAAGATGCTTGAATGGTGCAGGATATGTTAAAATGTACAGATTGTTGGTATATTAAGAACACAAAATTAGTTCACTTCTATGTCTCTAATTATTAAGGATGAAAAATATCAAATGCAGAAATACTAAATATAGAAGAGCCAGCAAAGCATGAACTCTGCAGAAAAAAATCTTTAGATGTTTTAGCAGACCACAAAAATCTTAAGTGTGCTGTTGCTGCAAAAAATGGGAAATGAAGTTCTGGATTTCCAGAATGCATTGATGAGGGTATCATATGGCACTGACCACATGTCAGTTGGAAAGCACTGGTCAGTTCAGGTGACCACACCTGGGGCAAATATGAAGAAAATGCAAAACATAGTGAGTAGAGTAGTCCAAAGCCTAGAAACTATCATCTATAGGAAAAAAATCCAAAGAACTGGGATCATGTAGCCTAGAAAAGAATGGAGTAAAGGAGTTTTTGCATAGGTTGCAGTAAAAAAAGAGTATTGTGGGTTTTCTCCATGTCTGCCAAAGCTAGAAGAAAAAATAATGAGCTTAATTTTCAGAAATGGAGGTATCAGGCAGATATGAGAAAAACCTTCCTTCTTTTTAAGGCTAACAGAGAAGAAAGTGCTAAAAGGCTTTAACAGGCTTTAAAAAGATAGTAAAACCCCCAGCCCTGGATGATTTTGGCTTAGCCAAGTATCTCTCAGAAGAGGTGTAATCTTCCTTGATTATCAGAGCATATAAAAGGTTCATTTTAGGTCCCTTTCACTCCACATTTCTGTGACTTTTATGATTTGATAAAGCAATGGTAATTAAAACACTAGCTTTTTGCTATGATCTGCCAGACGGATCCAGTGCTAAATCACATTCCCTTTGGCATCCTTTTTTCAGCAACACAGAATTTAAACGAGAGCTGACCTAGTTTACATATTCAGCATGGTGTGTTTTCACCTATTTTAAAGGTGGATCTGTTTCTAATAATTTGCTATTAAATTCTGCCAACATAATTCTAACTGGTCAGTTTAAATAAGGATAATATTTTTATTAATATTTTTAACATCTCTGACCTTAATTTCCAAAGCAGGAACATTTTCACAATACCTTTGGTATTAGTAAAATGATGTCCTGGTTGATCCTAGAGGCTATGAGTACATGTTACTGTTTCATAGTGATTGCTGATGTTTCTCTCCTCTCTCTCTTTCTCCTTACCATCCCCAGTCACTCATATCTGCCATGAGAGATTTATGCCTCCTCAGCTGCCAGGCGCTTTATTACCATACCTTGTTTGTTAAAACTTGTTCATTTTTAATATTGTGGTTAGAGAGTAGCTATGCAAAGAAAATTAGCAGTGCCGGGAAGGAGCAGACACAGATAGCTTTGGTGGGGGAAGGACCTACTTGCACTAGAAGTGCAGCTCACAGAGCAGTAACATTCAGCCATTGCTTTAGACACTAGCAAAACAGTGTGCTGGCTGACAATGGCAATTTATTCCCTTGCATTTATTTTTTTCCACAGAAAGTGGTTCCTAGAGGTTCTCTTTTCTCAATTGCCAGCTAATTTTAAATCTAGCGTTTAGTTCAGTTTATCGATTGCCAGTGAAACCATTCATTGCAATAAATTATGCATTAAGGTTTACATTCACATTTCACTGGATGGCAATTTATACACATAGTGCCTACAAATAGTGCACTGAGTGATGTGCAAAATGACAGTTCAGCTGGCTGTATGGTGGCCTCCTCTTCTGCATTTAAACTTATGTACATTTCAGAAAACAATTTTACTACTTGCCACATATTTTATGAGCATGTCATATTCCTCCAGCACAACACCATTTTGGATGTAAGATGACTTTATGCTGGGAATTGAGTCAATTTTTCTTTCAGGATTCTTGAAATGTAGAGATCATGCTACAGACATTGTGGACAGCTTGACAAAATGTCTACTCTGACACTATATCTACAAAATGTGCCATATTTTGATGTCCCTGATAAATCACAGAGTAGTCTTCTTTTTTTCTCTCTTTTATGAGAATATTTGTTGAACAATGAAGCTTTGGGATTTGAAGAAGAACTGTAATGAACTGAACTGAGAGTCGTCCTAAGTATACGAGCAAACTGAGGAAAAAGAGAATAAGGGATAACAGTTTAGGATATATTTGTATGGGAAAGAGTTGAAAACTTCCTGACCACACACAGTCACACTGGCTCTGAGAATGCCACAGTCTCACATATTAACTCGCTTATTGTCTTTAAGCATCTCCTATTTACTCTAAGCCAGTTAGATTCTTCTAACACGCTTTTCGTCATTTCTTCTAACAGGTTTCAAAATCTTCTTTTCCAGTAATTTTTACCATATATTAGCGGAGAAAGGTTAAATAAAACATCTTAATTAGGATTGTATTTACATCTATTCATGTTTCCCCGTCTCTTAAGTTTGGCTATGGAGTCATCCATGTCTATGTAATAATTTAAAAAAACCCCAAACATACATATTGCTTTTTTCTAGTGTAATAGACATATTCAAGTAACAGAAATTTCCAGTGGCTTTGGAAATACAGACAGAGATTCAATCTGACTCACTGTCAGAACCGGGCAGAGGCTGACAGAAGAACTCAGGGTGGAGGTTTGAGGTAAGCATGGTGCCTCCAGGAGCACTGGAGAGCATCCAGGACAGGGCTTATCGTGATGGACTCTTGCAGTCTGCTCCCACACAAGCCTCAGCTCAATTGCAGGGTCTGATCTGACACACACGTAGGGTGTCAGGAAACAAATACTGATTGCAGGAAAATGGCGAGCATCTACTAATTGCAGCAGAATTTTTAAGGTAGATGGTTCCCTGTGTCTGCTGCATGGTTCCTAATCCTGCATGGGAAACTGGTTTTGGTCCTCGACTTCTTCAGAAGGTAGTATATTCTCCTTTTAGAAGCTCAGCATGTTTTCAGCATTTATGTCTGTGTTTCAATGTGTTATTAAAGTTCTGTATCCTCTTTTCTATAGGCCAGCTAGCTCTTGAATGGAGTGGCTCTGAATCTCTTCATCAAACAAAATCGCAGGAGACCAGAAGCAAGTACAGCTGACAGCTGTACCACCACAGGCTAAGGCAAATACGTGTCTGAACACGAAAAAACGATGGCCTGGCAATTACTTTATTTTTAAACAAAGTGTGCTTTTTTTATCTGCCAGCAGAAAGCACATTTACATCCAAGGAGCAAGGGTGGGGCTAGAACTAAAATAGAGAAGTTGACTAGAAAAGCAGAGAGCTCATTCACCTCCAGACTTTGCTGTCATAAATAAACATGCTTCAGAGTTTCCTTTTATTGCAAGCATTGTTTGCCACAGGTAATCTTTCTCCTTTTCTGTTATAATTTTTATCACCCTTTTCACTAAAAAAAGTACTGACGACAGAGTCTATGCTGAAAAAGGTTGCATGTGTATGTTGTCCTACTGCACCGTGAGAAAGCACCCACAGAAGTGCCACATGTCATTGTCCTGGGTCTTTCTTACCTTTTAGTAGTTTCTGAAGGAGAAAAATGTTAGTGCTGCATCACTTTAGCAGTCTTCTTTTACTTAGTCGAGTTGTTAGTTTGAAGCTTTTGAGATCATCTTTTTACCAATTTAATACAGGCTGGGATGTGCAACCTTTGTAGAAGGTGACTGATTTTAGATATAAAATGGTAACTAGTAGCCTTGCTAACTTTAATGAGTATGATGTGGCATTCTCAAGTCAACAAGGACAGCATTCCAAAGTTACACCAGTCTTTTAGTAGTTAATCAAATTACTAAACTAGTTCAGAATGGAGGAGAAAGGGATCATGAAACTTTTGAGATTTTAATGAAAACAGACAATGCAAGATTTGTTTTACATGAGCGTACATGAAGAGACAAAGAGAATTTAGGCTGGCAAACTGACACATCCAAAGAAATTTCAGTGTCTGTCAATGTTAAGTTAGACAAATTATACAACTGCCCCTACACATTTACTGTGGCAAATAGAACATTCTTCTAAAGGAAGTGAGAGGAGAATACAAACATTGAAATATGGGTTATTAACACAATTTTCAGCTGCCATCAAATCCAGTTTTACAAGGAAAAACATGTCTAATGATTTGCTTGCTATGTAAATGTTTGTCAAAGGCTTGTGCAGTTAGGAAAACAACATGGTACATGAAGAGGGAAAGTGTTTTCCTGGGAGGAATGACAAGCGGAGGATTTTAGATATAGAGATTTTGAATTACTGCTTTTCTGAGGCTCAAATAGAACAACAACTTTCAAAACAGCCAAAGACTTGCTGGGAGCTAGGGAATCGCCACAGCTTTTCCTGCAAACCACCTAAACAAACTCCCACTGATAACCTTTTCACTGGAACATTCACATCTTTTTCCTATCAAAACAGAGCAGCTACAAATTACCTTCTGGACTCATTTCCCATACTGTAAAGGAAAAATGAACAGAAGGACAAGAGGACAATTTACATATAAGGGGTAGGGGGTTCAGCTTTATTAGCTATGTTTCTAAAAGTCAAACAAAAGATTCTATACAGGATATTCTGGATAACTGCCCAACTTGACAGACTTGACTCTGAGACCTGAAAGATCTCATCTATGAATTTATCTATTTTCAAGCCAGGCACACAGTCTCAGGGTACCTAATGTCCGAACAAATAACTGTTCCTTACATTCATTATGAGGCAGTTGTTACTGAAGAAATGGAAAATAAAAATGAAAATAATATTAGAAGAATGTAACGTGCAATGAATCTGCTTTTTCCAGTACGTGACTGCCAACCCTGCAAGTGCAGTATATCTTCTCACCTCCCAGTCTCCTTCTGTGTCTCATACATTCACCTCATTCCTCCTCTGCAAGGACTTTACTTTCAGTCACAACTCCTCTTGAATCTTCTCTTTCTCATCTTAATGCTTGAGGAGTAGACTTTGCTGGATGGAGCATTCTCCATTTGGGTTAGAGTGGTGAAGGTTTTGCTAGTTCTTGGGTAGAAGGAATACAATTCTTGAAGTACAGGTGATTTGAGTGTTCATTTGAAAGCAAAGAAACCAGGTTTTTTGCTCCCAGGGTTGTTTATATACTTTATCAAATGCCTCTTGTAGCACAAAGTTCTGAGAACAGGGATGACAACATCACTGATTGCCCCAAGTGTTAGATGCATGTCCCTGCTACTTCCCTCTCTTTGCTTTCATTTCACTTTGAATTTCTTCATGCAGAGAAGCAAAGCTTTCTAGCAGACATGGAGGTTACCCTTTTAAAGTAAATTAAAAGGTTATGGAAGAATGCAATGGTCTCTACTCTTACCAGGCACAATTTTGGCCTGTGATAGTTAGGAGTCTCCTGATTCTCAAACAAAGCTAAGGTATTCAAGCACCTAACAGTCCAGGAATCATTCCAGGCACGCAGCTTGGACACCATCACCCTGTTAAAACAGGGTTTACTAAGTAAGATTCTACTAGTATAGGTATGGGCCATTCTGTATTACTTGGTCTCGGCGCTCAAGAACATGGCTGAGGGCTGTTTGATTTGCTATTAAAGACATGGCTGGAAACTGCTTTCCACCTGGCCTACTAAGATCAATAGCCTTGTGATTCAACATGCTTGCGAGGGCAACAGATGTCGACCCCTGCAAGCTGAGGAGCAAACAGAGTAGAGGCCTTTTCCTTCCCGCATGCCAAATTGACCATCACATAAAATGATGGCACTGCTCTTCCTCCTCCTTTAGATGGGTTTTGAAAGGGAAAGTGTTGTGCAGTTCAGTGCAGGATAGTTTACAAGTATGTCTCTGCAGAATATCAGAAGCTTGATAAATGGAGATGCTTCAATGCATCTGAAATAAGGTACTCACACACAAGAAGGCTCAGAGGTTGAAATCTTCTGTTCTCTGCATATCTTTTTGGAAGCTGCGTGTTAATCACATTGACTTTGAGTTTGAATTAGTGAGCCCAATGTGTTAGGAGCTGGGAATTGTCATCTGAGGGAGTCCCCATTTCCATAAAACTCATCTAAAGCATTAATTATAGGTGTCTGTATCTCACTCTGGAAGGACA
Source organism: Fregata magnificens (assembly GCA_013389945.1). Lineage (NCBI taxonomy): Eukaryota > Metazoa > Chordata > Aves > Suliformes > Fregatidae > Fregata > Fregata magnificens. Next base: position 61,439 of record WAAD01016719.1, read on the forward strand.
GGACTTACATGTTAAGTGCTGTATTATATAATTTCTGGCCCTAAGTGTTAAAGCGTTGTCATTTAAGGCCCTCATAAATCTGTGCTTCCTTCAAAAGAACCAGAAAAATTTCCTTGACAAATGTCTAAGACCAGTACTGATACTTAGATTCTGTAACGTTTGTATATCCAACACATACCAACATCCTTCATCAGGTATATAAATGTAATATATCAGCTAGAGTTCTGGGTAGGTATGTAGGCGGAAGAAATTGAAATCTAAAAGAAAAATAATAGAATCCCCACTAGAGTCAACCACAAAGTTTGTGTTGATTACCTGTTGTGTTGATTGGGTAATCAAGTTAGCCTATTGATTAAATTTTAATTGTAAACTCAATTTGGTCCTTGCAGTGTTATGTCTTTGTCTCTTCAAGAGTCTATTCGTTTGCTCACTCCTTTTATTAAAATCCAGGAAAAACTAAGTCAACCCAGTTCATGCTGCTTTAGTCAAGTCACAACACGGATCATAAACTCTAAAGACACAGGTAACCTCTGATGAAAAAAATCCTGCCCACTAGGTTCTGTTTCCAAATGAAATGTAAGTTTCTTTGTGTTTGTTGAAAATAAACTACTCTTATTACCATAGAGACAGTGTAAAATATTTTTTGTCAATGTTTATTTCCATTTTGTAGTGCCTGGGAGCTTTGTGAGATATGCACAGTTTCTCAGCAACTTCGGCTGTTTTCAGATTAATATATTTTTAAAACATTTAAATGTGTTACATTTGTAGACAATTACATTTTAAATCAAAACATATGGTTCTATTGTGTTAAATCCTTCAATAATTCTTTGAATATTTCTTATCTTTGAGCTAATATCACAAATGTTTTCACTTATTACAATATTCCATAAAAATATTCCACCAAGTGTCATTTCGATTGTATTACACTTCCTGCTCTAACTCACAAAATCTAGATATAATTTTTCCTGTCCCTTCTTATTTCAACAAATATCAGCAGTAATGCATGCAGATTTTTTTTTTTCAGTAATAATATCTCTATTTTTAATTTTCATTACATGCCTTCTTGGCAGTAAACCAAATAGCTTATATAATATTTGGAGAAGAATTACTGTGATTCATATAGCATGTTTTTAACTTGAACACAGCAATTATAAAAAAAAGCAATTCAGCCAGAGGATAAAAGTTCATTTTTCCCTGTGTAGTGAACACCATTTTCCTTACATTTGGTTTTGAACTCACTGTACCTAACCTTAGCCCAGTAGTTTAAAGTCTCTTTTAATTTACTGGAAGTACTGTAGCACTGGGTTCACCCTGTTCTCTGACTCTGTGGTTTTCTTCTGGCTTCTTGCATGCCATTTGCACAGTATAATGCACTGAGTATGGCATAAACCTTTTTGCTCAGCAGCAGGTACTAGGGAGGGCATTTTTCTCCCTTAACAGTCACAGACCAGCTTTCAAACAAACCTATCATAACACCAGCAAGTCTTGAATATTTCTACATCATCTAGCAGTCCTCTTTTGTGTTATCCAGCAAGTAACTGTTCTTCTGACCTGCTAGCTCTCTGGTTGTCAGTAAACCTATGCTAGTGTATATTGAAGCAATCACTGGATACTGTTTTACAGGTTCTGCCAGACAAAGCAGGTACACAAGCAAATCCCCAAACCGGAGCTGCAGCACCATCTACGGCAGGCCCCGAAAGCCACTCACAGGGCCCCTCTGGCTCAGCACAGCAGACCGAGCTTTCTGCGCTATGTAACATACTGGAAGAGGCACTGCAAGCCTGGCTGGTTTCCAGCCACTGCATCCTTAAGTGAGCAAAGGAGGCATTTGCTGTGACTTTTACAAAAACATTTTTACAAGACTCTACCTCATCAGCTCTGACTACGAGGGATGGATGATGTGACACTCAGCGTGGGATTGATAGAGAAGGCTGTAGCTCTACTTGCTTAGATACTATGTATTATTAAAAAAATTTAAAATAATCCAGTCTTGGATATTAGGCATCACCACCTACTTAGGAACTCCCACATGGGGGTCAGTCTGTACATCTCCACTGACTTTTCAAGGCTCTGGATCCCCCAGTTATTTTGCAAATAATGCCAGCTCACATCCCACAACCTGTTCACACTTCCTACCAAGGGCTGGGCTTTGGCTGTCCATCAGCATGTCAACTCTCTGGGCTTCACACCTCAGCGTAGCAAACTGAAGACCAAGCTACAAGCTAGACACTATCAACAATGCTATGAAAGAAAAAAGTTTTTGTGGGCCTAAACTATTTCTGCTTGTCTTGCATTTTGGAAATACCAACAACAGGGTAGCTCTTAAATTAGTTCCTCCTGACAGCTGACCCCTTCCTGGAGGAGTGGGAGGAAGCTTACTACCTGCAGCTCTGGAAGTACAAGAGAGAACCTCTGGATGTGCCAGTGCCACCTCATCTGTTTTCCTCCCCACCTTGCTGACCAGTCAGCTTCCCATAAAAGCCATCCCTCTTCCATACTTGTTATTTGTACAGTGGAGTAAAGTCAGTGGCATACATGGGGACAATCCTCATCCACCCTGCAATAACTGGGCAAGCCCAAATTTCACTCAGAAAATGGGCCATTCACAGCTTTGTCAGCGTTCCTCTGCTGCTTTGCAGGTTATCACGTTCTGTCCCCCACTATACAGAAAATAATTTATTTTTTTCTTACTTATTGTCAACGAAGATTGGCTAAAAAAGTGTGCTAGGGTGTTCCCCTTCTTGTTTGATAATCCTTGATCTCTGGACCAGAGGAAGATCTTCTGGCGACTTCTGGCAGGAACAGCCTGTCCTGTCTACCCCTACCTGCTCTTGGTTGCATGGTCCCACCACCTCCCTCGCTTCCCTGGTGCTTGGCAGACCAGCACTGAGCTCATGAAGGAAAGTAAACTGGCAGAAAACTACTCTTGCAGAGAGTGACTATCCTGTGCCAGAGCTGGCAGGACAAAGGGGATGTGACTGTGGAGTTGGAGAAGAGGGGCCAGACCCGTTTATCTGGTGGCAGCTCACCATCAGATCAACTTGGCCTTAAGGAGAAACCTCACCTTCACTGAGCATCCTGGTAACACAGCAATTAATTAAAGAATAAAACATCTATTGGGGGCCTGTGAATACTCCTAATTAATTAACAGCTTTGCTTCCTGCCTTAAAGTCTCTTGACAAACCAAGCTTACAGCATAACTTTTAACACAAAAGCTTCTATACCCTGCAGTCTCAGCGCAGGTCTTTCACGTACTGCATGGCCAGACGCAGCAAAACACCTTGACTGGTACAGCACGGGCTTACCCTGCTGGGATTCATTTTTTTGTTACAGGTGAGCCAGGCAGCTGACATCCCTTGCTGTCAGGGCCAGCTGGTGAGGGCCGCTCACCTTTACGATGCCCTCCCATTGCACTGGCAAAGCAATCTGTGGGTTGTGTGGACATTTGCAACAGGGAGCTTGCCCCCTCCTTTTTTGCCAGGTTATGTTTCAGCTGGAGCCGTGCCTCAGCTTGGTTCACTGTAAACACTGGTGGGGGCCCAACAGTAGAGGCAGTCAGAGGGGCAGGAAAAAGCAGGCACAGAGAGAGGGGTCTCTGACCGCTCCAGCGGTCCAGCTCCAATCTAGCCACAGCCACACCCTGATCTGACCAAGTGCTCCAGGCCCTGCAAGCATGAGAATGAAGCACAAAAATGCTCTCCCAACACCAAGAACACAACAGAAGCACACATAAATAAAAACTGAGGGTACAGTGGTTTTTTTCCTGACAGCACATTGTGTGCAGCTGTTGGTGCAGCCATATTTCATATGCGATGCTTTTGCCATACAGTTATTGAGTGTTCCTGGCCAGTAACAATTTGTCTCTGAGCTTTGCTGTGTGATCATTCTGGAAACAACAAAATGGATGGGCTATACCAGGGCTTTTTATCAGAATTCAGCTTTTGGCTGAAGTGAAATGAAGCTGGCATCTTACCTTAGTAATTCTGAATTTGAACAATGTACATACTAGAACCTGTGAAAGAATAGGCAGCATATAATGCCATGAGAAAGATGAGGAAAACTTTAGCAGACCTCCCTGTCAATTCTCCAACCTCCCAGCATTACTAGTTGGAAAAAATCTCCTAAATGAATACACAGCATTGCACCACTTTGGTGGATGTGTCATGTCCAAGGCAACAATTTTACAGCATACAATGCTATATGTAAGCAAATTTCATTCCTCTTACGAACTATATATCATTTATCCACAGAAAACTTGGAAAAACCTATGAAACAAATAGAAACCATCTAACTCCCAGACTACCGATCGTAGAATCCTTTTTCCTTGAAAATAACCAACAGAAAACCACTTCAGATGTCACTTTTTAACAGAGCCCTGTCTTTATGCAAATGAAACATCAGTTTTCCTGAGATCCCAGTTCTCCATGGAGTTCCTGGCTGCATTCAACAGAAATCAAGTCAAGAACAATATCCAAATAATTTGTGGCAACTGTCTTAAAAAAAAATTTATATAAAGATCTAGGTAAAGGGAACTGGCACAGGGATAAAATATGGGTGGGAAGATGAATAAGGTTGTTCCAGTAGATGTATGATGAGCTAATAGCTGAAGGCATAAAAACTGATGACCTAGAAGGCGAGTCAGTGAGTGTCCTATGCTACCAGAGTGAGAAAAGATGTAGAAAGGACTTCAAATACAGCTATTATACAAAAGTCGGTTTTGGCCTTGCTTTTTACTAAGGAATATACAGGCTCTTTTGGGGCTACAAAGATGAAGAAGTTTCTGGAGAGCAGGGTAACAAAAATCTAGACCATGAAATAAATTGGAAAAATTGCAGAGAAAAATGGCACTGAAATGATAGCACATTCACTAATCCGTTTTAAAGACAGATTTTACTAGTTCTTTCATGAGTTTTCTGGACTTTTTCTCACAACATGGTGCTTCACAGACATCCCTGTCCTTACAGCCTCATTAGGAGTTACGACCCTAAAACTATTGAGCTTCCAGGCAGGTCAGGTGTTCTGAGGTGTGTCCTGGCTGAGCATGGGATAAAGCAAGTCACCAGGAGCTCTGAGGCCAATGTCATCCTGGGACCTGGCTGCGCTCCTGGTCTAGCTTATCCTGCAGTGAAGCAGAGGGACACTGGAGAGACACTGTCATCTCCTGCCTACAAACTGAAGGTAAAGCCATAAAGGAGAACAGGGAGCTTGCAATGCTACTTGGATTAGCAAGTCACATTAAAGATTATGAGAATGTTTAGTTTTTAACACAGCCTGAGATAGAGGTGAATCACTGGTTATTTTAATGGATAAGTAAATGAATGGATAGTTGATTATCCCTAAGAAGCACCTCAGAAACAAGAGATGGCCCAAAGCAATAAGGTGTGCAGACGATATTCATAAATAAAATAGCAGAGCAAAAGGAGCATTTATAAATTAGCTGACATGTACCCTACAGAATTATGAAAGCACCAGAATGGCAAAACAAGAAAATGCTGACCCTCTCTGTGTACCAGGAGACCAAGGAGTCTTACAAACACGCCATCTCCATGCAGTTGCCTTTCACAGCAAGATGTTTCCCTGCACGCAGTTAGTGCTTTATCACACTAAAAATACAACATGACAAATGCCTTCTTTCAGCAAGACGTAGGAACGCTTGTGAGTATTGACCGATTCCTCCGTGTATCTGCTGCACTGAAAAGCTCTGTGGGTTTGTCCACACATCTCTCATCTGGAGGAGGTCCCCATGCTCACCTCACCCCACTCCTGGCTATGATCCCCAGCTGTGGATACCACTCTTGCTTGCCATTGCAGCAGTCAAATAGACTGACCCCTGTTAGCTGGAATGGGCAGCGCTGCCAGCCCGGACCATGCCAGGTGGGAGTCTCTCACAGTCAATGGGAAGGGTCTTCAGCTCCTCATAGATGAAATTTCTGCCATTTCCACTGCCTTTGTGGTCAGCGTCTGCAGCCAACTGCACTTCTGCTAGGCAGCAGCTTTGAAATGTTTACCAGTGGGGGTGAAGAAAGGGCTGACAACAACCATGTGAATCATTCATCACGAAAAGCACGAGCACTGCTTTTATGCCTCCTTTCAGGCTAGGTGACAGCTCTAATTCCTCAAGCTCTATTTTTCCATGATTCTGGTAAATTTTTATGCATATGGCTGTCACAAACATTACTACAAAGATCTATATTTAGTATTGAAAATTCAGGTCGAGAGTATCACAAAGACCGTGCGGGCCTGTCTCTCGTTCTTGACAGGGATGGCATTTTCTGTATTTCCGGGCAAACAGGTGCATTAACGCCAGGTAATTCATATTTTTAACAAGCCAGTGTTAAAATTTAGTTTGATTAGATTAATTAACCAGAAGTTTCAAAGGAGCTTGCCTTGAATTTGTGTTTCACTGACAGCAACAAGCTGTCCTCTCCAGCTGAGGGCCCTGCAACCCACCAGGGAGGCTGCTGCCAAACCTCCCGCTTCACGCCCAGGAGCCCATCCCGAGGAGATGCCTTGCGCTGAGGGAAGCGGAGGGAAAGCTCAGGCACCCGCTAGCAGCCAAACGGCTCTGCCCCTCTGCGTCCTGCAGCCCTGGCATGCCCGAACACCTCAACCCAGTCAGGGAGGTCTTGGTAGCTGTGAGGCACCATTTTGGGGGAGCCTAGCAGAAAGCCTGTCCTTTTGAAGGAGATTGGTGTGGCAGGGAGATGGAGGACCCAATATTTTCTTGTGTGAAATGTTGTTTTTAAACAGTGGCCTTTTCTTTCACCTTCACCATGTTTGCTTCAGTCACAGAGGCAGCGGGTGGAGCTGAGGGAGCCCAGCAGGGCCTGAGGGAGCCTTGACCAACCCACACAGGGCAGCAGGCAGCCATGCCCTCCCAGCCCTCTGTGTCTCACCAACGGAGCTTATCCTTTATATTAACGACCTTCTCAGATTGACATTTCCTTCCAGTTTCTTATGCAAGTTACCCCTCATCCCCACATGCTATTTTTTCAGTCAACTATAAGAACGAGGCTGGAAGTAACATCGCACTGAACCGTGGGTCAAATTAACGGTTTACTGACGAGTAGTTCTGTCCGATTTGCTATGCCATTATAAGAAGTGGTCTTGTATAGTCATGTAGATGAATTCTAGAGAATTCCCTTTGTACTGAGTGCATGCCACTCTGCACATCCCCTAGCAGGTTTAAGTGTGCAGTGTGAAGCTTTGGAGCTTACTGCTGCTTCACTGATGGGGGCCTCTGCCAGCACAGGGCAGTGGTGCTGGAGCAGTCCACTTGTACAGTGTAACCTCCAGACAGCTGCTGCAGTTGCACACTGAAATAAAGGAAGGAATAAGCAACTGAAGAAGACAGCAGGAACGCTTCTCAAGCATTATTCCTGAAACAATGATACGCTAAAACTCAACTTCAAACGGTGACGCTCATATTTGGAATTGCAGGAATTGCATGTAGGAGTTGTAGCTAAAGGATCAAGCAGCAATTCAAGCTGGAACAACTCAGGCTGTAAAGCAATGCCAGATTTGTGTTAAGATAAAATGCAGCACATAAACCAGCAATAATTTCAACAGAGACTTCAGTTTTCTCTGACAACACCTGTTGTCAGTTACAAAGGACCACATCAGAAAAGTCCCAATGGCATTGTGTCTCTTACTGCTTTCTTGGATATACCAAAAATCAATATGCATCTTGAACATGCAGCAAACTTACTTTTATATCCTGTAGCTTTCATTTTTAACCGAAGGCAAAACCAGTTTTGGGTTTTTTTCCTGTTTCCGTGAATTGAGGTTTCAAAATCCTTTAATGGGACAATCAATGAACTTAGCCACTTCAGCATTCAGGGGAGTCAGAGGGTTCATTTGTTCCCTTGCCTGATGTTACAAAGGCTTTATCTAGAATTTTGTATTGGCTTTCATGGAAACAGTGACTTGGTAATCTGGCCTGCTGTGGCTGGTGAGCAGTTATTTGAGTGTATTCTTGACATCTGTCATGGTTTAACCCCAGCTGGCAACTAAACACCACGCAGCCGCTCGCCCACCCCCCCCCCCCCCCGGTGGGATGGGGGAGAGAATCGGAAGAGTAAAAGTGAGAAAACTCGTGGGTTGAGATAAAGACAGTTTAATAGGTAAAGCAAAAGCTGCGCGCAAGCAAAGCAAAACAAGGAATTCATTCACTACTTCCCATCGGCAGGCAGGTGTTCAGCCATCTTCAGGAAAGCAGGGCTCAATCACGCATAACGGTTACTTGGGAAGACTAAACGCCATCACTCCAAACGTCCCCCCCTTCCTTCTTCATCCCCAGCTTTATATACTGAGCATGACGTCATATGGTATGGAGTATCTCTTTGGTTTGGATCAACAATTTTAACTGTATCCCCTCCCCTTCCAGCTTCTTGTGCACCTGGCAGAGCATGGGAGGCTAGAAAAGTCCTTAACTAGTGTAAGCACTACTTAGCAACAACTAAAACATCTCTGTATTATCAACACTGTTTTCAGCACAAATCCAAAACATAGCCCCATACTAGCTATTATAAAGAGAATTAACCCTATCCCAGCCAAACATCTCAGAAAAAAAAAAAAACGTTCCCCACATGAAACTCCAGAAAACAATGAAGGAGAATTAAATTTTTCTTCCTCAGAAATCACACATATGTGTCATATTCAGCACTGTTTTATTCTACTTTCCCATTTACTTAAAGCAGTGCTATATTTTGGGTTTCAGACAACTTACACTCAATAAATAAATACAACTACAACTGAATGGAGCAAACAAATATAGTTTTAAGGGGACATTGCTCAGGCTATAGTGAAGCATGAAAACAAAAGAGTCACTCTCCCTGCACATGGAAAGAGTTATTAAAATGGTAAACCACGACACTGCAGACAACAGAATGTCATAGCAAGCCTTAGGCCAGTCTTGTACTATCTGAGCAAGAAAAGTACCTGACGACAGCATTCTGGAATGTGTCTTTTGCAAGGAGTGCTGACCTGATAGTGCACTCATTAACTCTGAAAACTCCATAGCGTGAATGTTGACAGGTAGGATTTTAACTACAGGTAAAACATGTTTTCTTCTGAAAGGTTACAGTTCTCTGGTGTATTGGGTTTGCATGGCAAGGTTTTGTTGGGGGGGGGCTACAGGGGTGGCTTCTGTGAGAAGCTCCTAGAAGCCTCCCCCATGTCTGATAGAGCCAATGCCAGCTGGCTCCAAGATGGACCCACCGCTGGCCAAGGCCTAGTCCATCAGCAATGGTGGTAGCACCTCAGTGATAACATATTTAAGAAGGGGGAAAAGTTGCTGCACAACAGCAACTGCAACAGGAGAGAGAGGAGTGAGAATATGTGGGAGGAACAGCCCTGCAGACACCAAGGTCGGTGAAGAAGGAGTGGGAGGAGGTGCTCCAGGTGCCAGAGCAGAGATTCCCCTGCAGCCCGTGGTGAAGACCATGGTGAGGCAGGCTGTACCCCTGCAGCCCATGGAGGTTAATGGTGGAGCAGATATCCACCTGCAGCCCATGGAGGATCCCATGTGGGAGCAGGTGGATGCCCAAAGGAGGCTGTGACCCCATGGGAAGCCCGTGCTGGAGCAGGCTCCTGGCAGGACCTATGGACCCATAGAGAGAGGAGCCCATGCTGGAGCAGGTTTGCTGGCAGGACATGTGACCCCATGGGGGGACCCACGCTGAAGCAGACTGTTTCTGAAGGACTGCACCCCGTGGAAAGGACCCATGCTGGAGCGGTTTGTGAAGAACTGTAGCCTGTGGGAAGGACCCACATTCGAGAAATTCATGGAGGACAGTCTCCCGTGGGAGGGACCTCACTCTGGAGCAGGGGAAGAGTGCGAGGAGCCCTCCCCCGGAGGAGGTAGGAGCGGCAGAGATAACGTGTGATGAACTGACGCAACCCCCATTCCCCGTCCCCCTGCACTGCTGAGGGGGAGGCGTAGAGAAATCAGGAGTAAAGTTAAGCCCGGGAAGAAGGGAGGGGTGAGGGAAGGTGTTTTAAGACTTGGTTTTATTTCTCATTACCTTACTCTGATTTGATCGGTAATAAATTAAGTTAATTTCCCCAAGTCAAGTCTGTTTTGCCCATGACGGTAACTGCTGAGTGATCTCTCCCTGTCCTTATCTCGACCCATGAGCCTTTCGTTATATTTTCTCTCCCCTGCCCAGCTGAGGAGGGGAGTGATAGAGTGGCTTTGGTGGGCACCTGGCATGCAGCCAGGGTCAACCCACTACATCTGGGAAAATAATCATGAGGCGTTAGCTGCAAGTCTGCTAGCATATTGAAAGTGTTGGAGGGAGTTAAGTTGAATTAACGTGTAGCTGATAAAAATTTGAGGAAAAAGGTCACCAGTTGCAAATCAACATTTTTTATGCTTTCTCTTTAAAACCTCTAACCAGTTCTAGTCACATCAAAAGAACATGACAAACAATGTTATTTGAGAAAACACGCTGAGAAAACAGAGCTAAATGAGAAAAAAAGAGACCAAAATCAACTGGCTCTGGCAAACTAGAAACCCTGCACAGGACAATGTCCTGTCCACAGCTCTATTCCTGCCATGATTATAGGCTCTACAGTGCTGCCTACGTCAGGGATGCTTTTCACAGAATCACAGAATCGTATAGGTTGGAAAAGACCTTTAAGATCATCAAGTCCAACCGTAAACCTGACACTGCCAGTTCACCACTAAATCATGTCCCTAAGCACCACATCCAAACATCTTTTAAATACCTCCAGGGATGGTGACTCAACCACTTCCCTGGGCAGCCTGTTCCAATCCCTGACAACCCTTTCGGTGAAGAAATTTTTCCTAATATCCAATCTAAACCTCCCCTGGCGCAGCTTGAGGCCATTTCCTCTTGTCCTGTCACTTGTTACTTGGGAGAAGAGACCGACCCCCACCTTGCTACAACTTCCTTTCAAGTAGTTGTAGAGAGCAATAAGGTCTCCCCTGAGCTTCCTTTTCTCCAGATGAAAATTTCTTGTTTGGGGTTCCCTACAGCGTGGCGGTAGAGGATGAAGGAAACATCTGTTTTCTACTTTTAAAAGGCTGAAACAAGAATAGAAACAATTTCACCCTGTGATGGTTCAGCCACTTTCCTGATGCCAGTTTTAAGTAACCAACAAACAGAATATCGTTAGAAACATATAGCTGTTCCTCACAGCCTGATGAGAAACAGCAGTGGCCCCAATCCAGCAATATTCAAACATCACTAGATGGATGCCAAAATGTTAGGGGACTGGCTTAAAGTCATAAGTTTCCATTTTCAGTTTTTTAAAATCTCATCTTGGAGGTTCATTTCCTCAAACGGAATCTCATGTTTGCTTCAGGGATTCAATATGAAATGCCCAATATTCACAGAGGACATCCTTCCTTCCACTTTATCAAGGGTCTTCCTCAACATTTCCCCTTATCCTCCTGAGCACTCTCTTACACTTTTACCTTGAGGGGCACAGCACAGTTCATTGTCTGCAAACAGTTCATTGCCTGGCACTCATCAACCAGCTCATGCTAGAGCAACACACTGCCTTTATATCAGTCTCGTCCCTGCACCTTCCTTTTGCTCATCCTCTCTTTCACATGAGCTCAGTTCTGCCATGCTCTCTCTGTGCCTGGGAACGCTGGAAAACCACTGTCTTTGTTGACACTCTTAAGTGATGGGTGCTCTCTTTTTTTTCTGGATTCCTGTTCTTCACCTCCAGTTGGCTCACTTTTTGCATCTGCCTTCTCCAATTCAGGATATTACATCACTTCAACCATCTTACTCTCTCTTCTGTGCTAGCAGTAGACAAGACTGAGGTCCTAGCTGCTGAGCCTCCCAGCAGCACTCTCTGCAATCTAGATGGCCCATCAAGTGGGGAAAGTCTTCCCCTGCACTTCCTCTGTGGGCTGACTTCAGCCCACACCTTTCCCTCATATCCAGGATTTAGTTTAAGAACTACTGACCTCAAAAGTCATGTCTCTGTGTTCCTGGACACAGTCCTATGTTGCTATTTTGCATCCCCCTCTGAACACCAGCTCTTAGGATGCAAAGGTAGAGGTCTCTTCAGTCCTCAGTAGCTTTTTTCCTTGTTCCCTGCCTACATGTGGCTTTGAAAAGGGAAAAGGGAGCTTACATAGAAACAAGAGAAATGTTTGTAGTCCTGAGAATCTGGCTGCACAAAAAAACACCTAAAAGGTCTGAGGTCTCTACAGAACTCTGCTGTACACGGACTACTTATTTCACGTGTGCAGAGACCAGCATTTAGCCCGAATGTATCATCTACCTAATACTATGCAGTGCTTAAAAATGCAATTAAGTAAGTACATGGCTCAAATCAGTTATATTCAGGTTCTTCTACACTGAGCTGTAAGCCGTACTTCTACATCAGGACACCAAAGTCAGCCATGACCTTCTGGTAATAGGTAGTTGCCACTTTCATCACTGATGTGATGACAGGTAAGCAGAGGCATAAAAGTCTCCTAGTGATTTCATCAGTCTCACCTGTACCAGGGGCAAAGCATTATCTCTGTTACTGCTGTGAAGGCCTCAAGAAGGCCCCCGTGTGTGATCTGTAGCACAGTCCCAAAGAAGAGTGAGAAGTGGGGCAGCTCTGCTCCTTTGCAGCTAGTGACCTGCAGCTGACTACATCTCAGTCCTCTGAGCAGACAACTTGCTGAGCACACACTAGGAATGGGATGCCAAGAAGCAAGGACATTTACCAATGTTATTTCAATTTTTCATGTGATCCACGTAATTCTGCATAACTGCTATTCTCAGTTGTACTTCTCATTTGCATGTGGTGAATCTAAGTGCCATCCATCCTTTCTCTTAGGCTAAGAACTCTCCAAGTGCCTCGGTGGAGAGTATGTAGAAAACAGAAGCAGATACAAACAGTGCCAAGCAAGACATACATGTAATTTTACTGTGGTGGCCAAGAGCCTTTAGACCTTTCCACCAACTTCAACTTCAATCACCTTCCACGCTGCAATATTGGCAAATGTGTACATTTGCATTAGCTGCTTCAGAAAGTGCAGAAAGTCTACAGTGCTACACAGCAGTAAGAAATATAGGTGTAAGTATGCCATGTCCCTCTCCCACCTTCATTTGCCTCCCATATTCAATATAAAGAGCACCAGTGGCTGCGGTGGTAAATGTATCACAGATATTGCTGATAAGTGAAGTCAACTACTTTCTGGTCCGAGTATTCCTCCTCCTTTTAATTGTTCATTGCCTTGCATAGATGTGAACAGCAGTTTGGCCTTTTAACACTGGGTAATTCATGACAGGCCTTTTTTGAATCTTATGGAGCAGACCACCCATACACATTGCATTTTGTAGTCCCTATTTCTGGAGATTTTTGCATTCTTCCTGTTAGGCCATGTATTCTGAAGTATTCTAGACAAAAGTTATCAATATTTTCTGGTGAGATTTTATACAAATGCATTGTGGTCTTTTTGCATTTGTTTTCCTCATTTAAATCAAAATATACAATGGAAGAACACGGTGACGCTAGCCACACATATTAGTTAAATGCACTGAAAACTTACACAAAATGATGTATTAACGTTAGAGTGATGTGTCTGTCCTGCATAATTTTAAATGCAAATAGTGGTATAGCGGAAGATCTTCTACATGTCTGTGGTATCCTCTTTTGGGGGAAAAAAGTTTTCACTAAGTGAGGGACACATACAAGGCTGCCATAACATGGGGCAGAAATATATTAACTTTCCAGAATAATAATTAGGGCAAAGGGGTAATGACCTTTCTTTGAGAAACTGCTGTTTCAGAAATCACTCTTGGAGACAACCAAGCAACTGAGTTCAGTGGTCCAACTCTGCACAGTGTTTGATTACATGTTTAAGTATTTGGATGTTCGTACTTAGATGGCATTGTAACTAAAAAATCAAACTGACATCTTTCCTTTGTAATCCTGGTTGCAATATAATAACAGCAAACTCTTTAGCGATGTTTATCTCCCTTACAAAGGTAACTTACTATTATTAGAAAAGAAACATCTCCTATAATGCAAAATTAGAAATAATTCATGAATCTAGTAAAATCAAAATCGCTTACACTCCTTCTCAGAGGAAAGCGGCAGTAATCCAGAAGCCAGACAAAACTGTTACTATGGTTTAAATAATTGCCAACAACCTGATGGGTGACAAGAGACTTCTCCTTTATTGCTGGGAACAGCAGGCTGTGAGCATGCTCAATGCCACACACAGCTGAACTGGAGATATCTTTATGACAGCAGCTACTAAGGTGTCTAGAGCATAAGTACTGCCCGATGGCCATAAGCATACTATTACCCTTCTCTTAATCTTACTGACTTCAGACTATCAGCAATATTATTTCTGCTCCATTTTGTTCCTCTGTTAGAAAGCCAAGGTAAGACCACTTCTTTCTTAATTCTTTATAAACCTGATTGCCTTTTGGGACAAAGTAAGGAATTTTCCTTCACATTAAGGAATTAACAAGGAATTTCATCTGAAGTAAGGAATCGGTAAAGAATTTTCATTTACATGATTTTGAAAAACATATTTTTAGGAAAAAAAAAGTTTACAGCACATGAGGAAATTTGATTTCATAAGATGACAGAACTGTCCAACCAGGTTACTCTAAAATTTGGTGAAATGAAATTCATCAAATGTAAGACTAAAGGATAAACTGATGCATTTTGAAAAAGTACTTGACATAATAAAACACTTGTAAACACCAAGCCTCACACCAGTATCACAACACGTTTTCTACATATTAGGTGATAAAAAATAAGCATTTAACTTAGCAACTGAGTTTTCATAAGTATTTCTCTATTGCAACAAAATTTGTGGCAATTTGGCCAGGAAATTCCTTTCAGTATCAGCATATTAAAATTAGAATTATACATTTGATAGAGCACTTTGAATCTCAGAAATGATTGCTTAAAAGATTGCTTCTATGAGAAAAGTTTTTTCCCATAGAAACACTGTACATAACAATATACAAGTAGAAGCTACAGTATTTCATTTACACAAATTTTCCAAAATTAAGACTTTTCAGTTCCTGTACAATTTATTTTTAAATAATGAATAGTTTTCTTATGCTTAGTAATTCCTGAAGCATTACAGAAAAGTGAATAAATGGTTTTCACTGTAATTAGCTCATGAATGGTAATTTATCAGCTTGTGAAAAGTTCTTTAATACAATGGCATTTTTTTGTAATAATGCATAAAGGGCAGGTTATACTGTAATCAAAACAAGAAACTGAAACAGAAGATCTATTGCTGTAAAGAAAAGACATTTTCAAAATTGCCAGAGACAGAAAATAAGTATTAGAGAGTATATTATTTGTTCTGTAGACACCCCGTTACAAAGGAGTGGAATATGCAGTATTTTAATGTACTGATTTTTACTAAATACTCTACTTTAAAATACGTATTTTTAAATCACTATGTTTTGTTATTGCCAAAGGAAATTTTACTCATGTACAGTTGTTATTTTAACATAAACTTTATTTTATTATGTTTCCAGCATTTGGTTTAAGACAATGTGGTTAATAAAAATCATACAATGACTCACCTTTTCATTACACAGATTAATATATTGCTTTCATTGTTACAAGTTTGATTAGAAGAAACACAAGTTGGAAATCATTTATTACCAAAGCATCCCTTATTATGTTTCCTATTTACACACCATGAAATGTATCTTTATTTATTTTGAACTTATTTGAATTGAAAATGTCCACCTTACCATTCTTTCAAATTGCTTTTTCCATATACTCCCCATCAGTAGTAGACAATAAGGCTTGAACCAATTTTGCGATAACTTATCTGGTTTAACAGCAAACTCTTTGTTCCCTTTAGCCAAACCAGACTAGTTCAGACTACTCCAGAGAGGGATTGAACCCAAGATGACTGGGCACTCCAAGGCAGTGCAGCTTCCATCCAAAACAGGTTCCAGCTCAAAAGCCTTGGATAACCACAGGTACAAGCAAAAGATTTTTCCTGTGTGGACAAGTCCTCACAGCCCTCACACAACTGTGTTCCAAGAGGTACAGAAATACGAAGAGAATAACTGATCAGCTCCCATCTTGCCCTCTCCTCTTAAATGTGTCTACAAACGTACATGTTCAGTATAGCAGCTTCAGGAATGTCACAGGACACAGCTACGCCTGGGAAACCCACATCTGTGGCATGTTTCCAGGGAAAACATCTGTAACGTAAAATGGGTATTGATTATAGGCTGTTTAGGCTTCACTAGATATGTACTCTACAATTCCTAGAATAGGTATATGAGTCCACTCCAAAAGAGTGGAAAACATCGCTTGATTGTAAATACTGTTCATATCTGAATGGCTGGTTAACCTTCAAAAAGTGCCCTTGGTATTTAGTGTGAATAAACTGATGCTGTATAAAAAGATGGTATTTTACTGCCCTCTAACGGCTGGCGATAAACAGCTCCCTTTTTTTTGTATTTTTTCCCCCAAAAGCTCTCTCCAACAGGCCACTGTGACACGAAGTCTTCCAGCCAGAAGGACACCTCACACAATTATCCTCACATGCCAAGACCTATGGAAAGTAATTATACAGCATCCTAGCCATGTTGGAGAAACAAAACTGGCATGCTACTGAGTGGAAAGAAGGTTATTCAAATCAGAGCCGTAACTTTGTAACTGATGCTAGTTAGCCAAACTGTGTCTAAAACATCGGTGACTGAAATTTCAGCACTTGAATAAGTCTTCCTAGTCTGAGTTGATAAGCCTAGAAGGATCTTCTGATGTAGCTGAGAGAATAGGTACCTTTAACAGCGGTTTCAGACTTTTTATATCACTGCCTAGAGATTCTATGCGTGACAAATTTAAGGATAAAATATTCAAATCCAGACTTCTAAGCCTTTTCTTTTTATGATGAACTGCTGCTCATGGCAGCTATAGGACCTCTTCAGTGAGTAACTACTTCCCAGTGTCAGGAAGGGATTTACAGTCCAGACCTTAATAATAGTACTAATGCAGGCTAGTGATCAGTTGAGTTCAGTTCTGACAATAAAAAACCCCAGCTATTATAAATGTGACAATCAATCATATTTAAGTGTCGTACAACTACTGAGCATAAATTATAGTGTGACTCACTTTTCAACTAGGGAAAAAAATAACCTGGTAAAGGATCTATT
>WAAD01016719.1:86327-109234 GCA_013389945.1 Fregata magnificens
ATATGTAAGACATTCACTCAAGACTTCCTTTTCCCAGGTCTCCACCAATACCCAGGAGGCTGCAGCTGCATGGAAACAGAACTAGAATGTGCCGCTACTAATCTAAACTCCACTTGTTTCAAGTAACATAACCCTCCTGCAAGTAGAGTTCCCTTTGCTCTCCAGCATAACACTGTTTTACAAAGAAAGAGGTGCCTAAACACACTTTGCATAGTGCTATACTACCAAGTACGGGCCCTCTGCATTCAGAGACTGCAGAAAAGGTTGACCCACTATAGATATTTACTAGGTGATTTACTAGTACGTAGTGAATGCTGTGAGCATTTTGTGTGGTATTCATCTGACAAAATATCTGTCAACACTGTAGACCAGTCATCTAATACAGGTCATATGAACTGCACACAGAACATGTTTACTTCTCTCCTCTAAAGAGAGCTTGGGGCGTTACCTGAGATGTGCATTTTGCACTGTAGATGTTTACAATTAGGTGAGTTGAATGCTATTTGTGTTCGTCATTCCTATTGCTTAAAGCCTGTCAGCCCCAGGCCACTCACTAAAGATCACTGGTTCTGCAGCCAGCATTGGGGTAATGAGCACCCACCAAATATTGCTGAAGTTACCAAAGGAGGGATTTCAGGATTATTGGTTCTTAATGATGACTGACAGCTCCCTATTTCATTTTGCCAGCTCCAGTCCCACAGGTTGTCAAAATTTATATATGGCTGAATATTTGTTAATATGAGAAATTTTCAAAGACCTGTCTGGATCACCAAAGGAAAACATTTAAAAGAGGCCAGTCTTAAAACTCGGCAATGAAGTTTGCTGACCTTCAGCTAGCTTGTTCAAGCAGTCAAGTACATTTACTTTCCAAATAGACCAAAGGGAGGCCTGTCTTCTCCCAGGCTAATCCCAGGAGGGCACTCAAGCTTCACCTCGGGATTTAAACAACAAGGACAGATGACAAAGGAGGTGAGGTTACCCAGGCTTCACAGGCAAGGTAATGCACCCAATGTACTGCACCCAATGTAACGTAATGGAATGTGCCCAAAGTCCTTTCCAGGCTCTGACCCTGTGTCAGCTGCACCCAGATGTAAGGTCTGATTTTTGACAGTTGCAACACTGACCAGGTAAGACCTAATTTAAACATCAGTTACCAATTACTTTTAGGTGACTTACACACAACCAGATCCATTCTCTTCCAGATGAACTTTTCAGCAAGTGTACAAAGGTGAAGAAAATGTGAGTATGTTGACAGCTTATTAAATTATTATATGAGTCCTGGAGTATATAGAATGGACAAAATCAATATACAGTCACCTGTGTGATCACCTTTTTAACAGTATAGCACAGCATTTGCCTTTGAAATTCATGTTTTGATCATGTTGGTGTTCTAGTGTAGCCAGATGTGCACAGATGCAGTCAGCTTTGTATGCAATACACAGAGATCTAGTCTTGCTCCCTGCCACAGAAAAATAAGTAAGCAGAAAATAAGTCTGTCTAATAAGAAATATCACCATTTTGTCATGAAACTGCACCATAATGTTTTAAAAGGTTAAATAAAACATCTTTTTAGTTTTTTCCATTTTTTCTTTCTTTTTTTGATGCTAAGCTACCATGGAAACCAATTGCAAAATTATGCAAGTAGCTGTACACATGGCAAGTTCTCCTGTGTAGTCAATCCTCTCACAGACCAGTAGTACATTTTTTTTTTCAAGCTGGGTTGTGTCTTCCACGTTCTTTATATAGTAGGATGGCCCTTTTATTGGAATTTGACTTGGAGAGCTTTCAGTACATCTTCCTCCAAGTTCCTGTAGGAACTAGTCCGACCTTCATCAAGATATGAAGAAGGAAGGTGTTCATATATATTACGTTGTAAGGCAGAATGACTTGTGTCCTTTTCAAATATGGCTGTTGTTAATAACAAAAAAATCAATCAGCCCTATACCTCAGAAAAATTCTTATAGGATTAAGGCATACACACAAAGCTAACATGTATGACATCTCCATAAGAAAATAGGGACAGCTCCAAGGGTAAGAATTCATATATCAGACTTAAGATAAATCCTCATAAAACCCCTAAGTACACAGTATTTGAGTTTAGGTCTTACTTCTGACTGGATGGTGTATGCCTTTTATTCAACAGTTCCTAATGACAGCTCAGACTGCCTTCCATCCAAAAGCGGTTAGCAGCCTGCAAGCACACCCGTCACGTGAAAGGACTGTATCATTTGAAGAGTAGGCAGAGTGCTGGAACCAATTTTATATAAAGAAAATATACATGCCACTAATTTTCAGCTGAGTCACATCAGCAGGTGCAATGTATGTTAGCGTAAGTGTGCCAAGAAGGATCTAGTGATGGTTCACATTTAATAAAATTCAAAATATTACACCTGTAGTCTGGAACAGTGTTGGCTTTTCTCCCCAGCCTCCAGTGCTTTCTATTTTGTGTCTTATTTTTTATACCCTATGATCTTCTATTCCAAAAGCATAATGAAGAAATGGGACATGACACACCCTGGAGACGGACACATACAGAAAAGCCTCAAAGAAGTCATTAGAAAGTTCTGTTCTGGTGGAAAATATTGAATCTGACTTCAGTGGTGTTACACCAGGCATTAATTTAGTAGTGTGCTTAAAATGACAGAAGGGGATAAATATGGGATTATAAAACGTTTGCATTTCTAAGAAGTTAACGAATCATGATTATCCTGGCTTTCTTGGTTATATCCTGGCTACAGTACCTTACCTGTACCCGATTTCTACAACACAATTGCACATGGACAATATCAAGGAAAGCCTTCTTTGGCCTATGCAAACTTCAGAAATTGTGACTACTTTATTGCCCTATTTTGCCTTTTTAAATAACTGATTGCCTCTTGGGTATGACAGAGCAACCAGCCTTCCACAACACAGGAAACGGCATCTAAACTTCAGCCCTTCAAAGTCTCATCCAACCACTATTCCACATGTTCCAGTAGCTCAAGAAAGATGTGAGCACATCCTGAATTTTAACTCTTGCTGTGACTCTAATTGCACACTGGGGCAAAGACAAATCGCTGAACTTCTTTTTCTATCATTATCAACCCACTGTAAACTCTATTCAGTATGTGTACCTGACACTGCCTCATTAGTTGACATTCACAAACCATATTGGCCAAATTTTTCAAATGTCAGTATTTACGGCACAATTAGGTACCTAATCCCTACCACTTCCAACAGCTGATACAAGTTCAGTGCTTTTGAAAATCAGGCTAATCTTTCTGGTTCCTTATCAAGTTTTGAATAACAAGCTGCGGGTATTGATATTTTGATAGATTACTGTATATAAATGCAAAGCATTTTTACTATGTCTACCTTGGTCTAAAAAGCATATGTGTAAAAGGCAAAAGTTGTTCACTGCATCACAGCAAAATAGATCCATCCCAGTGCAGTGCAAAACGATTCATAAAAGCGCATTTTTAATGCTCTACCCAGCATCACTCCAACTATAAATATTGAAAAAGATTAAGTCAAATGCTACTGCCCTTGCAGTAACAGACAGCCTTTTATGAGGTAGAAACATTAAAATACTTTCACTCGACATTTTAAAATCAAATATTGCTTGTCACAGTTCTTTATCTTTCTGGTTGTTCTCATCAGCTGTCTGAAAGGTTTCTGCTTCCTCCCTTTAGAAGCAGTCTATCAGTTTTTAGATAGTGTTATTTTAGTTTCCGTGTTATATGTTTTAGTCAACAGGTATCTCAGTCATAAATGTATCACTAGTTTGAAACCTGGGGTACTCAGAGATCTACACAAATTGAAATGGCTGTGAGTACCCATTTTCTCCCTGTCTGTAAAAGTGCCATTCATCATTGGCAGTGCGTGTGTTTATGGCATTGATCTAAAAAGAAAGGAACAAGGCAGTAAAGCTATGTCTGCAAATGACATTCTGCACAAAAAATTTGGACTACTCCAGCTTGCAACTCCTTATCACACAGGTTATGTTTCAATTTTTGGAGATAATAACTAGGTCTAGTTATTTTGGATTTGCAGAGGAAAAGCTCCCTCATTATTTGCTCATCTCAGCCATTTTTTCATTGCTTCTTTACAAGGATTTGTGATATAGTAAACTATTATTTCTTTCCAGAATTCTAGATTATAACCCAAAAGTGAGAATTTCACAGCAGTTATTTACTGGACTAAAGTCTTTGGGGTTTTGGTAAACATTGCTCTCGCACATTTTCATATCGGTATTGTTCAATATCCAAGTACCTTTCTATCTTTTTGTTTTTCCTCCAAGTTCTTTGCTTTCTTTAAGACTTTCAAACATCTTCATGAAGGAATCATGCTTGTCAACTCCCCACACTTACCACGTCTGGATCCAAATTTGGATTTGGATCTCTCATAGGCGTCTTCCATGCTATAACTATCTTTACTACGTTTCTGTTAAAACTAAAGCACATTCCCAAAGTTGTAAAACTGTTTAGAATCGTATCTCTCTTCTCAGAACCCCTACAGGAAACTCACGATCTAAACCGGAAATTCTTGGATACAACCAGCAGACACATAGCATCTCCTTTTAGAAAACTGAAACAGTATTTAGGTACTTGAACAATTTCCCAGGCAGATATCACTGTGACGACTGTAACAGAAAATTCTATATAAGGCAGAGCTTACAGTAAGCGGGAAGGAGATGTGAAGTCCTATCAGCATTTTCCATCACCCTCATCAAGTAAACCAGCAACTGAAAAGTATAATCTTGCTTTCTTAGAAAAGCTAGCAGCTGTTTTTAATAGTATCCAGGGAAATAAATTACTTGTTTTGCTAGCAGAAAATTTTTTGCTACTAGTCCCTTGGCTCAGGGCAAAGAAGATGAAAAACTTTGTGTCTTTAATGATCCCTTGACTCAGCTGTCTCAGCTAAGCTCATGGTAGGCAGCTGCTGGCATCAGAGCTGGCACCAGTAGCCTTTGGACCAGGGCCCACAGAGTGAGCACTGAAGCAATGGATGGGGCAGGAGCTGAAACACATTTCCACCTTAGCAGCTCCCATGGGGAAGAGTTTGAGGAAGGTCATAGCATGTGTGGAAAACATACATTACCCATACTGAGAATGTAAATTATTTAATGAACATATTTTTTTTCTGAGTTGTTCAATTTAGCATATTTCTCGGTCATTCAATGTATCCATTGCTTATAAATAAAATACAGTAACAAGCTACTATCAAAAACCAACTGTTTCTGCTATGTTTTGCTACTGGTAACTGAAAAAATCTTTTTTCTTGTGTAGTTTCTCTAAAATCTAAATCTACCTTAAATTTCAAAGCAATGTAACTAAATCTAATCTTGGATTCTTCTCTCAAAAGTTTACATTTGCATATCTTTCTTACACTTAAATATTGTGTTATGAAGTATGACAAAACATCTTGTTTTCTAACCATGTTTTAATTTATGAAGATCAATGATAAACAATTCACTTGAGACTCTTCCCAAGATCTGTACTCAAATGCCTCTTATTAACTGGATGTAAATCAATTATGCAAAAAATTCATTTGATAAATGAATATATCTTTTTCTGTGCAGATAAAAAATTAATGTTTTGTTTATTCTGTTAGACCAAGGCACTTTTGAAGGTGTGACATTCTAACAAAAAGTATAACCTTGCCAACGTTGAACCTCACGGTGTTTCAAATGACTGTCTACAAAATACCACAGTCCTCTGCCAATGTAAATCTTTAGAGCTGCTTCTTGTTCTCATGGCTCTCATGAGTTTAGCAAAATTCTTTCACTTTAGTTTCCCAATGAAAACGAAATCAGTTATTGTGAATGCGTGTTTATCCTAAGTATAACTTAGGATATACAGACTTATGTTACAATTAAATGTAAAATCTCCACCTAGTGGTCTCCATGTATTCTCGTACATGGATTACACATAAGAAATGCCAACGTATTAGCCTATTATTGCTGAAATGGCTGTCGAGCTGGGCCATAAATAGAGATGAAATCATAGAATCATAGAATCATTAAGGTTGGAAAAGACCTCTAAGATCATCAAGTCCAACTGTCAACCCAACACCACCATGCCTCCTAAACCAGGCCCTTAAGTGCCACATCTACACGTTTTTTGAACGCCTCCAGGGATGGTGAGTCCACCACCTCTCTGGGCAGCCTGTTGCAATGTTTAACCACTCTTTTGGTAAAGAAATTTTTCCTGATATCCAATCTAAACCTCCCCTGACGCAACTTGAGGCCATTTCCTCCTGTCCTATCGCTAGTTTCTTGGGAGAAGAGTCCAACACCCGCTTCACTGCAACCTCCCTTCAGGTAGTTGTAGAGAGCGATAAGGTCTCCCCTCAGCCTCCTCTCCTCCAGGATAAACAACCCCAGCTCCCCCAGCCGCTCCTCGTAAGACTTGTACTCTAGGCCCTTCACCAGCTTCGTTGCCCTTCTCTGGGGAAATCACAACAAATAAAAGGATATAGTTTGTTTTGTTTGGTATTTACATTCATATTCAAAATTAGGTAATCAATTGGGGCTAATTTTGTAAGAAATAAATAAGGGAATGTCAAAAAAAAAGACGACTTGCCCAGAGCCTAAACTCCCTCCTGCAAAACTATTACACAGCTCATGAATAAAACCACTTTCCTTATTGTTATTCAAGGATTTTGAAGGCAATCATATTAAGGCCTTAACTAATACCACCTTCCTGGAAGGCGACACACTCACTATATTGTAAGTAAAAAAAGTAGGAAAATAAAGCAACAAAAACCTTTTGAGTATGTGTGACTCAGTCCTCAACACAGGATTTGTCTCAATGTATAAATCGTCATCAGGACAGTTGTGCTCTTGTCAAGTAGGTATTCTTTGCAATTCATTGAATTATCGTATGCGCAGTCACATGGCACATTTTGGCAATTGCCACGATCACTTGTTTCAGCAAACAGGATAAGAAATAAGCATACTCTATTATTTCTGCCTTGTGATCAGATCATGAGCACCAGGGTGCTTTTTAAATTCCACTAAATCCTGGGACTTGCAATCTGATTATGAAGCAGAAACAATATAGGATGCCTGTATCTCAACCTGCAGATATTTTTTCTTGTTGAATCCATTCCACCTTCAGACTGGGTTTTCCCCTTGCAGGGAACCTGAGCAAAAATTTGTGTTGCTGCTAAAGTTAAATATACTGGTATACAGTAATAACTCACATTTCTAACTTTTTTATATTCAGCTATACCTCATATAATACAGAGGACAGGAAAAGCAGAAGCTGAAGGAGGATCACGTTCATGAAGAAAAAATTCTACAGGTTAAGAAATATAAAATGCTCCTTGGTGTTATATGTGTGGTGTCTTACCAGTGAGGAACAGGAACTCCCTGCAGTGGGACTGTATCAATCGCAGTGAGAGCAAAAGCAAAAAAACAAGTTAAATTTGAACATGTAAAATTTCTGTCTGGATAGCAAATCCCAGACCCTTTAATCAAATAAAATTTCATATTGCTCTTTTACTTGGTCAATTGCTTGCTTTTAATTAAAACTAAGGGAAGTTTTACTTAACTAACTACTTAGTCTTGTGCAGGTTTCTTTTGCACTGACTACAATAACACACCTTGTTATGGCTTGGAAAAATTAACCAGGGTCCTGTGTAACTTCTAACACACTAGAAAAATAAAAAGCCAAGTAGTCATACTGCAACATGAAATTAGCAGTCCATATTAAATTGAATCATTAAGTACTTATTCTAACATATATTTTACTTTACAGACTTCTTCATGGAAATCAAATTTGCTTGCTGCCTGCAAATACCTTTTCCTCATTAAAAGATTTGGGAGAATTGTGAGCTTTCTAAAATCTATTTTTAAATTACAGAGTGTGAGCTCTTACATGCCTGTAATCTGTGACTGTATTGCACTTTTCCAGCCCAAGGTGAGGCAGGAGATCATGCAGAATCAAAGGCAGAAGGACAGAAAGGTACCCAACCAGAGGGAGCTGCAGGTAGTGCTTAGGGCAGCATCACGGGGAGGGGGGAAACTTATTCCAAGACTTCCCAGGTTTTACAACAGAGATAGCTGTATGGGCTGAAAATTAAGGTCTCTCTCTGCCCCAGTGACCGTTGGGCTTCCTCCCTTCTGGGCATACAAGCACCCAGCTTCACCTGGCTCCTCTGGAGCCAATACTACATTTTTCAGGTGCTTCAGCTCACACACTGAGGGTACCTATATTCCCTGTAACGTCTATAGAAAGATAGCTAGGGTGGCATCTCTGTGCTTTGGAGGTGAACCAGTCTCTCCCAGCAGCTGCCTGGGGAACTGAGGCACCTACTTTAAGATCTGAGACTGCCACTTCCCCTAGGGATAAGCGTGTATGCATTAGGCTCATCTGCATATAAAGTAGTCACACTGCATCTGGGTTTTGGTTGCCTCATTATCTGGCATGACATGTTTAGGCAGAAATATAAAACAGTTTAAGAAGGTCTAGAAGCGGAAAAGAGAAGGGAAAGCTTGAAGGAGAAGGGGAGCTGTCAGTGACTGGAGTGACATGAGTGATTGAAACAGGCTGCTACTGTCTGTGGAACGAAAGTAGCAACTGATATTCTTTATTAAAGACACTGATTTGCTGGCATGGTGAAAACTGTTTCACTAATACCGATCTTCAGCGTTGAATTTACTGTGGGATTTTTTAAATGTTTTTTTTTCTTTGTTTTTCCATGTTCTACCTATATTAAATGTGAAATCTTCACAACTATGTAATTAGGCTTTGATTCATCTCACCTCTCAGCAATGATTAAGTTCATAAATTATAGAGAGACCCTCAGGCAACCAGGTTTCCAAATTAGATACCTCAGCTGAATTAGTTATGATGAATCAGAGCTAAAATGATCCATGTTTAGCAATCGCCAAACATCAGTGCCTGTACTGACTGGCTTCAAAGTGACTTATGGATAAAATCAGAGCAAGGAAGTATTGGATGAACTGAAGTAATGATAAAAGGTAATTTTGCTGCTATTAAAATTTTAAGTAAGATAGCCTGCCTCCTCACCTACAAAAAGGAGAAAATCTGAGTCTTAGAGTTCTTAAAGTCTGTATTGAAAGGGGTGGGTGGAATACTAAGGATGAACCTGATTGATTGCTTTTGTATGCACAGAAGTAAATGCAGCAAATATCAATATTCTAGTCCATAAGCCACCACAGGGAAAAGACAGTAATCATAAGACAGGACATTGTTTTGAAATATGGATGGAGACGTGCTCTGCTGTTATATAAACCTTGACCAGCGAGGAAAAGTGTAGTTATTTCAATCTGAGAGCACATTAACCGTGATAGATATGGTACTGCCAATGTAATAGTACCACCTGCCTGCCTGTCAAAATGATTGTCTGATCTACGTTTCCAACTCAGAACATGTAGTACAGGAACAAAGAATGTAAGACAGATGTAATGTCACCCCCCCACCCCACCCCCCCCGAAACATAACTGGGCTAGAATTAACCAGAACAAAGTGATCTCAGTAATCACTCATTTTTCCAGAAGCCTTGCTGACAGGATGACAGGCATTTTATTTCATGGGATAGACAGTATATAATCCAAAAAAGTGTTTTTGAAGTTTAAAATCTTGGGGGAAAAAATGCCACTTGGCTTGGGCCCAGAGAAGAGCCAAATCAAATCCTCAAATAAAATTTGAAATTCTTGACAAAAAGAATCTCCCCTGTGTTTTCCTAGAAGCAAAACAGACAATACATCAGGTTCTCTAACCGCAGTGACAAGAGGGATAATTTCACAATATCTCTTCAGTGAGCTGGGAATAGCTGAGGCAGGAACACCTACTAGGTTCCTTGTAAATACAGGAATCCCTGATCCCGGATTAGGTATCAGAGGCATGTCTGCCCTCGGACCAAATCTCTGGAGTTTACAACTTGGGATTTAATCTTTTCCTATAAGAGACATGAGCATTCTCATGGTCTTATTGATACAGCCATAGCAATAGCACTGTTTGTGTTGGTCATAAGGCCTGGCTAGATGCTACACACACATCTCTCAGAGGTTCCCTGCAGTTCTGTTTCTGGTACTTGTCACAAATGCAGAAGTCGTCACTCATCTCTTTTATCAGGGCTTTCAAATTCAGGCTTTCCTTTCCCATTTTACCAGATTAAGATGTTCTTTCTAAAGCGTACTTTGAGTCCTTGGATGCAGTTTCTTATGAGTAGAAGCTATTTTTCTCCTTTCATCACAGTCATTTCAAAGGGATATGACAAGCCATGTGCCTTTTATCTAAGCAGATCACCTGACTTGGTAATTTTGTTATTTTTCTTTTTGGTTCAATCGCGATGTTTCCCTTTTCTAAAACATGATCAAAATATATCATCTGTACTCTGCCTTGCCATTGCTGTCAACCAGTTTCTGGTTATGCCAGCTGCATCGTATGAATAGAACAGTTTTTGTTTTTCATGTTACTAGACAAGTTCCTCTCACTCCTCTAACATTTCACCCACCTTTCCCTAAAATATCACCTGTGCAGATAATGTGTCAAATCCCTTGAAATGCTATTGCCCAACAGGAGAGGTGAAAATGATACACTGCAGTCCAAGTATGCCAGTACCTGCCCTGAGTGCCTACTGCAGGTTTCTGTTAGCATTTTCGCCTCTGTCAGGAGGCTACAGTTGGCTTTGATTATGCCAGGAGTTTCTCCTCCTGTTTGGATCACAGCTAGTCAAAAACCTATTCCCGTGGCTTCTTTTCTTTTTCCATTATAGCCAAATGGGCAAAATAATGAAGTTCTGTCCCTGTTTCTGGCCTTACTGGGTTTGCTAATCCTCCAGCACATGCACTCCTGACACTGAATTTGTAGACTGAAGGTCTATTGGGATGCTGCAGAATGAAGCTTTGCTTTCAGACGCTTCAGGAAATGCTTACTGAATACATTCAGTACACAAAGTGTCCTTTCATGGCTCTATCACCATTAGGACTTTTATCAAGTTGAACGCTCTTAAGGCTCTCAGTGCCAGTACTGGTTTTGCTTGCATGCATGTAATATAATACAAATCTTTTCCTTTTACTGATATTTAATATCCCATTTCCCTGATGTATGGAGTGTATGTCCTGCCCAGCCAGCAAGTCCCATTGGATCATGCCATGTCACAGACAGGGGACGGGCTAAATTTCTCCATTATTTGTTTTCAGGGTTCATTTTAATTGTTATTGGCATTTCCTCAGGATCTGTTCGGAAAGTTGCATACACCCATTGTTGTCCTGTTCTTGTTTGTAGTACAGCAGAACAGAAGTCAAAACTTTGTATAACTTTTCTGCTTGCAGGTGTCCCTGGTCGCCTGCCTCGTACCTCTACACCCTGTGCTTTCTTCTTGGCACGCCACATGGGCAAAGCAGGTTGCCTAATGGCACTCCGTATCAACATTTTTCAATGCTCTGCATCTCTCTTGCTTCGTGTAAGGCAGTCTATGTTTGCTGCAAGCATGCCACCTCTGCCCTTGACTATACCCTTCTCCTTCAGTTCTGTGCTCCTCTGTCACTCTTGGGGTGGGAGGAAGGAACGTACCTGCACACTAATCATCCCTCTCTCTCATCACATGCATGTCATGACTGGTTCTAGTAGGTGTCTTTGGTCCCTAGGCTCCATTTATGCTAGTAAATACAACCATCTGGCTTAACTAGCTCACAAGGGACAAAACAATGAGGCAGTATGGATAGCTGCTTATGCTTGCATCTTGGCCCTCTTCATTTTACCAATGTAGATATAACCTGAATGTTATTTGTGGTCTAGTTATTCAAACTAATATTTTCTAATGTTAAATTTTCTGATCTATTTTAGTCTATTTTTTCTAAAGATTTCTTCTCTGTGAGGCTACCTCTACAGTCAGCAGACAAAAAGAAACCTTGCAGGACAAGAGTCACTTAACCCAGCCGTGTCCGAGGAGATGCTTCTCTCCACTGACTCTAAAGGAAACTCAGCTCCAGTGAGGAGGTCTAATGTCAGGTGAAACAAAACCCAACCCAGATGCCTGAATCTACAAAATTAAAAAATAAAATAAAATAAATAAATCATCTTAGTGCTTTGGGTGGCTAATGGAGGAAGGCCCAGCTCCTCACCTGCAAACACACACTCTTCAGTGATTTGTACTTCTAGTTGTACAGACCATTGCTGAGTCATTCTCTGCTGCAGCGGCTGCTGCTGGGCAGTTGGTACTTATGGTTTGTGCAAACTCCAGAAACGTGACAAAATATTCAACTTCCCTCAGCCTACTAGGCTGTCTGTATTTCTGTCCTTCCAAAGGGAGGTCTGTCTGTATTGTCTACGGCAGCTGCTTCCAGTAATTCAAAGCCAGAAGATCTTCAGTGTCCTTGTCTTTCCTCAGCTGGCCCACAGCTACCTCCCAGCACTTTGGATTTCTCATCAAAAGCTTGCAGGTCAATCTTACCTTGAACAATGGAGGGGAATTCTTGCTTCCCCAAGGAAAAGCTGAGAACATTTTACATTTTACTCTCTTGTCTTATTTCTTCCTCTCTTCTGATTCTCATAGCAGAAGCTGCCTTTTATCTCTGCCTGTTCTGGGCTTATTAGTGCTTTCAGTTCTGTGACTCCTTTGTTAGCTGGAAGGCCCTCTGGCCAAGGTTTATAATAATAAGATTTTAAATCACACTGCTGTGAGCAGCTGAGCTTAGCAGCCAGGGAAAGTGACAAAAACCTGTGCAAGTCACTTCTTGTGCTTCCCTTAATGGATATTGCATCGGTTATCATATGGCATAACTACAAAGGGAGTTCAGGCTAAATCCACATCCCTATGACACAATCTTCCAGTAAAAAACTTGATGTGATGAACAGTCGTCAGATCATTCCTACTGGATTTTTCCATAACATAGTTTCTTTAAGACCTATGATTTAAGAAAAGGCTCACTTGTGTAATTCAAAATTTGATAACTACAGAAAGCCCTATTTCATATAATTTATTTACAGATCATAACATTTACGTATTTTACAGATACCTGGAAATGATTGAGAGTCTAAATATAAACAGAAGAATGTTTCAACATACGAGGAACCTCTCCCACATGTATCTATGCAAAATAAAAGAAGAGATAATTAAGGGGGGGGAGGTCCATATAAAAACGTCCAAAACCATCCCAGGGTGTTGCTTTTCCCTATTAATTCCACTGGTAGCCCAACTTCTGCAAAAAATAGATGAAATGTTTCACTTTTAAATGGAGAAAGGAAACAGGCTCCTCATTTTGTTCCCTCATTTCTAGATCATATCTTATCACTTCTTTTTCTGCCCTTCACACTTCTTTTTCTGGCTGAAGCAGAATAAATAAAACTATTTGATTACTTGGGAGTTAACTGTAGTCTTAAGCTTAGCAGGCAGAAGTAGAATACCTCACTCGTGCACCAAAATTGGGAAGTGAGTTGTTAAGGAACAGAAAAGTTATTATATTTTGGACATGAATAAAAGCCATATAAGTACATAGAGAAGATACAATGTGTGCTGTATAGGCATCTTAATTCGCTGTCATAAAGCATGCCTTTTTCCTTCGCAGTATGTCACAGCTACATGCCAGTAACACCAGATGCCTCCAAACTACAGTCCCTGAGCTGAGGCAAAGGGCTTTAGGAGTGTCACACATCCATACTTAATGCCAGCCAGGATATATACTCAAATGTCTCTTGCCTCTCTAAATAGTTAAAATGTCATTCTTGATGAGAAACCTTCAGGCTTATTTTTTCCTTCTGATTTTGGTCTTTCAGTCTAGAATTGCTCCCAAATATTTATATTTGCTTATTCTATGCCACAGATGTAAGCATCTTCTTCAACTGTGCAATATTCTTTCTCACTTTATCTCTAAAGAGCTTATATTATACTCTTTCCTCCACTCTTTACTACTTCTTGAAAAATAAAACTCAAATCAGCTGCTGTCCACTTGCTTACCAGCAGATGGTGGATACAATCAATAGGACCACAGCAACAGGCAAAATTTGATACATCATTGTTCATATATTTCACAGCTATAATTATACCACATCAGAATTTTATTTGCAGATCTATCCTTCATGCTTTATTTGTTATATATACCAGAACATATTTTTAAATCTTGCAGAAATCAATGGGATGTAAGGATACATTTCAAAACAACCCTGCTCTTGCAGGCTTTACTGTATTAGAGCCTTTATGTCCTGTCCCACAAGCCTTCTTTATGAGTGCACTGCCTCTGAAGCAGAGAACTATTTATTTGAATCATGGTCAAGGAATTGAAACATTTAAGATGTGGTAATGTTCATTACCAAATTTAAGTCATTCCACAGACATTCCACAATCTGTTAAGTTAGGCAAAAATTCTTCTGCCAAGGACAGTAAAAGATCTGCTTTTGAAGCACCTTAGCATGAAGAACATCCACTCGCACACTGACAACAAACTAAGGTAGCAAAGCAAAGTTCTTAAAAGGTTTGTGAAAACAAAAAATATACCAGCTCTGACCATTCCTCTCAAGTTGTAGAAGAAAACAGCAATGCCCTAATTGCATATTACAGCAACCTAAAGGAAATCACAGGTGATTGTGGCCACTACCACCAGCATTGTTACTGGGGACCAAAAGGATATGAGCTGCTACCAACATCCTAAGTAAAGTCCTAAGTAAATCCTCCTTTGATTTAATACCTCTCACAGCATGCCCCTTATATACACTTTTTTAAGTTTTAAGAATTATTTAAAATATTTTAAAATTATTTTGTTAAAATTTCTTCTCTTCCAGCTCCTTGCACCTAATTGCATAACTGGTACATAACGGTGACATTGGCTTGTCATCAGCATGCATGACATGTTCATTTCTTTACTTTCAGCTACTTCAAAAAGTTTCGCTTGGTGCTTCTATGCACTCCACGTGCAACTATGCACATCATTAACAGATCGGGTTTCATTATTTGAAGATCTCTTAGCTAACGATGTTCTGAGAGTATTCCTGTGGGTCATAGCTTGTGTTATAGGTTTTGGAAATCTTGTCATCAGAACGAGATCATTTATCAAAGCAGAAAATGAGATGCATGCTATGTCTATCAAAATTTTCTAAATATGTATTAAAGGTATTCATAATAGATCTATTTGATTAGTACATTAATAAAACTGATATATCAATATGATTGTATACTACATTATGACATTAAATCATATATAATACATAATATTATGTATGTTCTAATAATTTCAGTTTGCGTTCTAGACACATACTCGTTTCAAAACATTTAAAAATATTATGCATTATCTATTTTTGCACTATTTTCTGATATTCTAAATGAAAGTGAGTGTCAAAAAATAACCAAGATTCTTCAATTCCTTGACTTTGGGTAGTCAAGATGTGTACAAAGAACTCAAACATTTTACTTTATTAATTACTACTATTCATTCTGCCTTAAAGATTATGTACAAGCTAGCTAGTGTTAGACTACTTGCTGTCTGAATTTATTCTGTGATGTGTCAAATCATATCTCCTTTTTTGGCACAGGAACTAATAAGTGCTTCTGTTATTTTTGAATTGGATATTTCAAAATGTGAGTACTTCCAAATGATTGCATCATACCCTGTCCAGCAGTTGTTCCCAAATTAAGAATCCTTGAGCCAATAGAAATGTGGGACCAAATTCATACTTGCTGTGGCCAAATCCTACTTCCTTGCAAGCTTATGGTGCAATAGCGTGATACTGTTTTCTCGTGATTAACCCTTTAAAAACATGTGACCTATTATTACTTCCCCCCTGCCTTTGTTCCAGTTAGCCAAGCCTACAAACTCTGCTTTCTGACTGCGTGTTAACTTCACACAGGAAAGATTTCATCTTGCATGACTTCAGATGCTTACAGTGCAGATGTCTATGAACTGGTCACTTTGCACTCTCTTTACGGTCAATGAATCGTGCAATTTACCTAATTCTAAAAAAGACATCCAAATTAGGTCTAATGAATCATGTTCCAAATGTACCCATTGGCTTCATTGACTGTAAAGACAACCAAGGCATGACTGGTTCAGATCTTCAGCTTTGTAAATAGCTGAAGTCAGGTAAAATGAATTCACCTTGTTAGTAGATACATATTGTGGATGTGTAAAATTAGAAGGAGTGAATCCCAGGCAAGATATCAGAGATCTTCTGTGTATCTATTATATAGTGTCATGTATATACTATATAGTGCCATAGACCTTCCAGGTCTTCCACACTCTGCCTGAGACTCTTTTAACTTGCTCCTGGCTGAAACTCTGCCACTGCAGTATCCGTACCCTGAGCAGTGCCCACACACTGCTGTAGCCTCTCTCCAGGGCTGGCTGCCTGTGTGCCAAATACAGCCATTGCAGTGACTCAATATTCTCCAAAAGGGCTGACAAGCATTGGAACAGGCTGTCCAGGGAAGTGGTTGAGTCACCATCCCTGGAGGTATTTAAAAGATGTGTAGATGTGGCACTTAGGGACATGGTTTAGTGGTGGCCTTGGCAGTGTTAGGTTTACAGTTGGACTCCATGATCTTAAAGGTCTTTTCCAACCTAAATGATTTGTAACCTATGACTCTATGATTCTATAATATTCTGTTGTCTGCAAAAGCCACCATGCTGGCCACAGCCAGGGAGCTTGACCTCAGATTGGTGCATGTTCATGGGAGCCCCGTTCGGAAACACTTTCACTCTTGTATCCTGACACGAGCTTCCACTCTCCCGTTTGTGACCAGGGGGCTCATAGCCCCACAGCACATGAATTCTGATGCCACGATCACAGGGTTAAATTATTTATGAATGCCAGCTAGAGTCTGGTTAAACGTAAAAGTATACTATATACAAAGCATTTCATTGCTATTTTTCAGCAAATTGTGAAATCTGTTTCTTAAATAGGTGCTGATTCTCTTATGGGGGTGTATTTGTTCTTCAGTGGAGTTTTTGATCTTAAATACCATGGACAGTATAAAAAATATGCTGTGCTGTGGATGGAAAATTGACCATACCATATCATGGGGTTCATCGCCATGCTATCTACAGAGGTCTCAGTCCTGTTGTCGACATATCTGACCTTGGAAAAGTATTCAGTGATTGTCTTTCCTTTCAGTAATATCCACCCTGGAAAGCAGCAGACAGTAGTGATTCTTATATCCATATGGATCGCTGGGTTTGTCATAGCAATAATCCCATTCTAGGATGAGGACTTTTTTGGAAATTATTATGGGGAAAATGGAGTTTGTTTCCCATTGAATTCTGATCAAAGAGAAGAAATTGGAGGCAACAGGTATTCCCTTGGTATTTTTCTTGATAAGTTTAATTTTTAGTATGCTATACTTACTGATTAATACTATTTTACTAGAAAAACTGGCAGTCAGTCTACAGAACAGTCACTGATAGATGCACTTTTCACTACACTATTAATGTTCATGTTGTAATACTTCCCAAAGCCCCACAAAAGGAGCGGAGCCTCACGTGCTGCTTGCTGTCTGCACACTTAAAAGGGTCTGTGTCACCTGAAGAGTTTAGCATCCAATTTTAACAAAACACAAGCGAGTGTAACAAACAGGAGGAGAAGACATAGAAGGAAACAGTAATTTGAATAACAATGAGATAATGAAATTACCTAGCGATACTTTGTGTACAACCCAATGGTTTGAAACCTTTTCATTTTTATAAATCAGTAAAATCAGCAACCTTCAACTACCCCTCAGTGTAGTCTGCACTGGATTGCAGAAAATGGTGATAATATAAATAATATGGGATGGAACTTTAAAGGCGTAGCTTTATGTGCATTATACTGGCAGAGAATAATGATTAAACATATCTATATATATAATAAACTGGAAATGGACAGGATAAAACCCAGAAACTTCAGCCTGAAATATGTATGAGCTGGTCATGCTCAGCCTCAGAGCACTCACTCACAGGAAAGACTGAGAATTATTCAAATGATCTTCTCCCTGACCTGCATTTGCAGAGCCATAGGTGTTATTTTGCCAGTACATATACATTTAACAGTTATTCCTCATTTTATGTCTTGATATCAAAAAGATGAAAAAGCTACATACCAAAAGATAAAACTAGTTTTTTAGAATTATACTGAGTAGAAAGTAAAAAAGGCAATACACATGCCAAATCAGGTTCATGTAGTGATTTCCCATCAATAAAATTACTATGTCACATTTCTCAATTCTTTTAGTTTGTTTCAATCCATATTTCTGAGCAAGAGGCTGTTTTCAGGTGCTGGGATCTTGACATAAACGGCTCCTTCAGTGGCCCTCAGCTATTTACCAGAGTACTCTAGTCCATGGGGTTGCCATCTGATGAACTGTTAAAAGCCTTGCTCTGCAACATAGCACAGTGCAATTAAAATCCAAGTTGCACAGCTTGCTCTGCACACTTTCTCCCATCAGTAATTTGGGATGGATATTTATACAGAACCAAGGAAGGCAGTCTGAAATGAACACACGCCTCAGATCGGTTTGTCACTTTTCTGAGGCATATGTTGTTCTTTCCGTACTACGTGAGAGTCCTGCAGGTGGTTTTTGCTTCAGATTTACTGCAGCATTTGTAGTCAGGAGACCAGATCTCTGTGGAATCATGAGCCCACCCATACTGTGCATTAGCTGTGTTTCTATAGTAACTTCTAACAACTTATTCACATCTCACTGTGTAACAGATGGGAACACGTGGTATGTGAGCAGGCTGTGTGACACTAGGCAATATTGAGGAGCTGTTTCTAACATAAAATTGGTATCAATGTACTACAGATACATTAATGTAAAAATTATAACAAAATAATGGAAGAGAATGAAACAGAGAAGTGGTTGGGAGAAAGGGAAAAAAGGAAAGACCATTTCAATGCCATTTGTTCTGAATCTTGTTTCCCCACAGGTGTGAACCTGCTAGCCTCCATCACCATAGTGTTTTCACAGGCCAGCACATTTTGTTCTGATCAAAAAACTGCCCTTCAGACATCAGAAGTAAGGAGTCACATTCGCAGGGATGTTGCTGTTGCCAGCTGATATTTTTTTAATAGTATTCACTGTGCCATCTGCTGGATTCCTGTCTTTGTCATTGAAATTCTCTCCTTATTCCAGGTGGAAATTCCAGGTAATATTGTGTAAGAGTGTGATTTCTTTTGTTAAAGGTTCATTTTAAACCAAACCAATTCTGCCAGAGGAATTCTAGCTAACCATGGGTGAAGAGTAAGCATTGCCCAAAATATTTGATTTTTTCTATATTCAGAAATTGAGCTTTAAAGTACATACATACCATCTTGAATACATGCATGTAAGTGAGAACCAGAATAAGCTATCCAGTGAAGAGGTTCTCCTCTGCTACAGCTGCAAAATCCCATGGTAATATGTATGAATAAGTCCATTAGTTTGATCAATCGGGGAAACAAAACTATAACAGAAGGGTCTTCAAGCAACCCAGATGCCACATTTTTAAGTGCAGACAATGATTTCCAGGGGGTTCTGAGGAGGCTACAGGCCCTCCCTGCTCCCACAGGGCAGCACACACTCTCCCCTACCAGCCCATGGAGCAGCTGTAGGTACAATCTCACAGCTCTCCATCACTGCACTGGTTATATGCAGCTCTGCTAACCTTGCAGTTGCTAACAGATAACATGGTAATAAAGGCATCCTGCTCTCTCATTATAATTCTAGAAAATTGATGCCTCATGTTCATAGAAAATTGGGTAAATAATTCTCCATAATACGAAAGGCATTAAAGAAATGTAGTAAATGGTCAATGATTTTATCATAAAACCTATTTAGCTTCATTGAGAGCATTGAATTCCATTCGTGTAACCAGGAGAAAAGTGATTACATGTAGGTTGCTACAAATAAAACATGGCCATCATGAGGGTGTTCAGAAGATGTATGACTGGCTGGCATGGGATTCACGATGGTGAGGCTCTACACAGCTCAGCTCATGGCCCTCTGAGCAAGTCACTTTGCCCTCTGTACCCCAGGTTCCCCCCTGTAAAATAATAATGACAGCTTTTGTAAGGCATTTGGAAACCTACTGATGAAAATTGCCATGTAAAAAATAGGTATGGGATTTGGATTTATATTAAATACTATCCTAAAGAGAGATGGACTTCAGCTGATGTTTAGTGCTTTTATTAAATTCCAGTAGATAGAGAGAAAGACACTCTCTGGTGAAAAGCTCTTTTTTTTCCCCTTCCATGAAAACCCATGGTGAACTCAATGAAAACCACAATGAGCAGTGTTGAAATCTAACCCCTTTCTTGTAAAAATAATACTATGGTAGTGTAAAAATAATACTATGGCAGTATTCCGCAAAAAATGATATAAAGTGACATAAAGTAAAATAAAGGACATAAAGTAAAATAAAGGACATAAAGTAAAAATGACATAAAGACATGTTTCCTTCTTTAGCATTCCTACAACAAAGCATATGAAATGTCTTACCTTTTTTCCTAGACGCTGTCCCTTCCTGGATAGTGGTATTTGTTCTGACAATACGCAGTGCCTTGAACCCCATTCTCTATACTCTCACAACTAGTTTCTTTAAGGAGAAGTTGAAGCAGTCACTGGACATTGAAGGAGGGCAATTTTCAAAAATGACAAAAAAACTTTGGCCACTTCAGTCACGCGGACAGACAATCCCCTCACCCATAGCTCTTCATTTATGCTTGGATTTTTAAAAAATAACTCCTGAGGACAGTACTAACTTTTATTTACCAATCTACAAGCGGTTGTTTCTCAGCAAGATAGTGGAAACAGGACCTAACTGCCTTACAGCTGCATTAATCTCTTTGAGATTCATATGTAGACTCTTTTTGGCCATTACCATTCTCTGTATTCATCTTCCTGGAAAATGAAATCACAACTGTTGCGTTAATCAGGGGAGATTTGTGTTGCAGATTGAAACACAGGCAGACCGTGCACTGGGGCTAAAAATGGCAATACTTTTCTACTGTTCATCCCCCTTCCCCAGAGAGAAAGTGTGTCTGTATTTGCTAGCTATAGTCTTCATATTATATATATATATAGATTAAGGGAAAGGACTTTATTCTCATTTGGTCTATACTATCAATTTCAGGATATATCCTTGCAGAGAGGTGTTTCTCCCAGGGTTGGAAGTCCTTGGTGGGAGAAGGCCGGAACATTCTATGCAACGTGTAAATCTATATTAATCTTCTAAGATTTAAGTAATATGTGAGCTCTGCAGAGTGGTGAATGTCCCTTTGTGCACATAAAGTCACTACTCAGAACTGCAAGACCCGAGCAGTGTTATTACAATATTTTTAAGGTACTAAAAGTCAAGTGAAACTTCCTGTGTAAGCAACAGAGCCCAGACTGAAATAAAAATTAAATAACGAAGCTCTCAGAACGACCCTTGAAAGCAGTCAATTCAGTTTTCATTGCATCAGGTTTTACGAAGCATAGGCATCCGGGCAGTTTGGGTAAGCACATGCTTGGGGGAGCATTTATGGGACTGAGGCACTTGCAAGGAAGAACAATTCCCCGTTATTAGTTATGTTTTCATAACCACCTTAGCTATATTTTGACTTTATTGCATATGAGCTGCCCACCTGTTATAAATAGAAGAATCAAGCTCTTAGAAAAAGAGTAAAGCAAAACTTTCAGCAGATTTTACCTTTTTTTTTAAGATTTACTAAAGAAAGCTCCAGAAAATGTTTTGGAAGCTCCAGTTCATAGATCATTCTGAAGTGTTATCAAACAAAAGGAGTTTGGAGCAATGAGGAAGATCCAGAAACAGAGGAAAAACCCCAAGTGTATGGGCACGTCACTAAAAATAAAGAGGAGCCTGAAGAGTTAACATTTCTCAGCTGAGATGACGAGACTGAATATGTGCTTCAGGCCCACCCAGATTGTGAAATATGATGGATATATTTGAACCACCATGAAGGCAGGAAGTCAAGTCCAATAATAAGGTCACTGTACTGTGGCAATGAGCCCAACTGTGAGGTTTTGACCCAAGTATTCACAGAGCACACACTTCAGCATGGGAGTCTGTCTGAAGAAATCTAAATTTCCATTTAGGTATCAGAAGATACTCTCAGTTAGTGACCCAGTCGACCTACTTTCCAGTACTGACCAACCCACTTGGTGCCTTAATTTGATAGAGACTGTCCTGCTTAGCCTGAAGAGCCTCCTGGGTTCAGCATGTGCCTGCTGATGGCAGAGCAGGAGTCCAGGGGCAGAGGAGCTCTAGCAGCCTGCTGGTTCATGTTGGTGGTTTCTCTGCTTGTAGTTGTGGAGGTGAAGTAGGTTCTGGCTGCCGTAGGTGCTATAGGAAGTACCTCTCCTCAGACAGAGCAGCACTTTGGATACACTCAGGCTGTTACGATGGATGGGGATGCCAGAGAAGGAGCAAAGCAGCCCCACTGTTGGTACCACGGAAGGGGTGGTGGCATGCTAGGGCAAAAGTCAGAGGGCAGCACCCCAGCGAGGCTACTTTGCCACCTAAAATACGTGTTGCCTATGCAAACAGAGGTGCTGCCAGCTACCCAATTGTTCAGATTTCATGTGGCTGCCCTGGAGGGCCCTGGAGAGGAAATTTCCTCCCCTGCACCCGCTCCTGACATACACTGCTCTCCCTTCATCCACCAAGGTAGTCATCTCATTGTAGATGGCTATCAAGTTGGTCAAGTATGACTTCCCTTTCATATGAATGTGCTGACTGCTCCCAGTCATCTGTTTGTCCTTCATATATGTTTGGAAATGGTTTGCAGGATTATTTGCTCCATCACTTTCCCAGGGATCAAGGTGAAGCTGACTGACCTATGGTTCCCTGGCTCCTCTTTCTTGATCTTGAATATAGGAGTGACATTTTCTTTCTTCCAGTCCTTAGGAACATCCCCTCCCATGACCTNTTTTTACTGTAATTCTTTATAAACATTTCCATGGCTATTTGCCTAATTTTTAATTTTAAAAAAAAAAAAAAAAAAAAAAAA
>WAAD01016719.1:109724-126062 GCA_013389945.1 Fregata magnificens
CCAGGAAATTTTGCCAATTTTTAATATAAAAAAAAAAAAAAAAAAAAAAAGATAATAAGATCAGAACAAACAGCTGTGCCTGAACAAATATTGCTCATATAATCACCCACCACGAAGAACTGGTAGAGTTGCCTTTGTACTGTCTTAAACATTTTTACTCTGTTGTTACTGGGATCTGTTTAGCAAGCAAATAGGAAAAACCTAACAGTTGGTTTTACAACACAATTTTTTGACAGAATGCAGTGATGATGAATGCAGGGACGCAAAAATGATCCAAAGACCAGAGCACCTCTCTTACAAGGACAGGCTGAGAGAGTTGGGGTTGTTCAGCCTGGAGAAGAGACGGCTCCAGGGAGATCTTATTGTGGCCTTTCAGTACTTAAAGGGGGCTTATAAGAAAGATGAGGACAAACATTTTAGCAAGGCCTGTTGTGACAGGACACGGGGTAATGATTTTAAACTAAAGGAGGGTAGATTTAGACTGGATATTAGGAAGAAATTTTTTACAATGAGGGTGGTGAAGTGCTGGAATGGGTTGCCCAGAGAGGTAGTGGAGGCCCCATCCCTGGAAACATTCAAGGTCAGGTTGGATGGGGCTCTGAGCAACCTGATCTAGTTAAAGGTGTCCCTGCTCACTGCGGGGGGGTTAGACTAGATGACCTCTAAAGGTCCCTTCAAAGCCAAAGCATTCTATGATTCTATGATTCTATGAATAAAATAATTTCTTGTCCCTCACAGCTAGTATGTGACCAATGACAAATGAAACTGAAGGCGAATAGTGAAAATCCCAAGTGCGGTTCAATTGTCTGCAATGCAGGGAAGTTTTTTAACGTTATTATGAGCCTGGTGGCAGCAGAGAACATTCCCCTGTACCTTTTATCAGTGAATGACTGATCGACAAATGCTTCAGCCTTGGAAATCCTAACAGGAGATACTCTAACTCAGAGCTAGATCTTTTAAATGGTAATCTTTTATGTTATCTCCCTACTTGAAAGAAAAGATAAAATGGATCAGACAGGACTGGCTGCAGTGATACTAAACTATGTCCAGAGGATGATGTATTTTAAAACAGGGATTTCAAAACTCTTGCAGAAACCCATTTTATTCAGCATTTTCAATGTTTAGTGTTTTACAGTAAGTATGTGCCCTTAGGATAGTTCTAAACTACTGTGCATTATTCATTGTTTGTCCAAGATAAAAACACTTTGTTTTCTTACTCTGAACAAAGGTTGTTCAGGAGGCACACTGTAATATCAACAAAGGTCCCCCCAGGACAACACATGAATAATGGAGCAGAAAGTAAAGTTAGTCACCTTCCTGTCTGCATAAATCTATAAAAAGCACTTCAATATGATAGATGATGGCAATGGTGGACTGAATGTTGAACTACGTCTCTGCATTCAAGCACACAGATGCCTTAAATAAATTATGTATCAAAAGAGAGCCTCTTAATTCTAAAAAAAGGCTGCACCAAAACATATTCATGGCTTGGGCTGCCTTCTCCTATCTTTCTACTGTTTAGAAATCAATAATATCAATAGTTTCTGAAAGGTCAAACAAGATGATGTGTTCATTGGTATGAGTAGTATTTCAATGTTACCTGTTCTGCAGCCTAAAAATTTAAGAAAAACAAAGCACTGAAATACCCATTGCATGTAAAATAAAATATTGCAATGCTCGTTGTGCACGTCAGTTGAAAATTAATTTTTAATCTAATGTCTGTGTTTATACTTTGACTCTCACTAATAAAAGCAAAGGTCCAAGTACTGGAAGTATCTCCTACATGACATGTCTCCTTCCTTGAAAAGGATAGCAAACCCCAAAGACATTCTGGGAATTTTGCCTGCACCTAGAAACAGTTTCAGGGATTGCAGCCAGCCCTGCACCTCCTGAAGCACAGCGTAATTGATGCTTGTAATGACACTATTTCATCACCGTATTGCAAGACAAGACAGAAAACTCAACTTAAAGAGTTTAACGTGAAGAAGCAAGATGCTTTCCTCTTTTGAGGTCTGTTATCTTTTTTTTTATGCTCCCTGCCATTTGCTGTCTTTTCTCTATCTGCGTTTTATTCCTGTATTATTTTTCAGCTGTTTTGTGTGCACTGATAATAACATAGTGTAACTGAATGAAATGCTGATTTTCAGAAGCTGACATTTTAGTTACTTTTGCTTCGCTTTTGCTACCATACATAGTAAGGGGCAAGAGAATGACAATGGAGGAATTGGAGAGTAAATAATCTCGTTTGTAAAGGTTCACCAAGCAGCCCAGCACAAAGGAATTAACAAGATGTTCACAGCACCTCTTTAGCTCTTTAATCAATTCTCTAACATGTGGGAGACTTTTACTGCAAGGGAAAAGGTATCTCAAGAAAGGAGTTCGCTTTTACTAGAGATATTTTTGCCCTTCATGATAGCACTATTAAAAATAACAGCAGTCCTTGGATTTTATTTCCACTTGACAATTAATGTCTCTTATACACTCCCAGAGACCACACCTCTGAGGCTGTTTCAAGCATCTCCATGTTGACTGCCCTGAGCAAATCTACCATATACTCCTTGAGAGGCCCTCCAGCACTAAAAATGTGCCATCAGGGTTTGTGGCATCCATAACAAGTCCCTGCTGACCTTGGCCCTAATGCATACTTCCCCCATCACACCCTGAGATGCCACCATACAGCTCTAGGGAAAGGAGGTGCTCCTGCTGCAGTCTCTCAGCATCCACATTGATCTCAGTGGTCCCCATGTGACAAACCCATGAAACTGAGAAAAGGGAGAGCACAGATCTGGGTGCTTCAAACAGCTCCAGGCACTGGACAAAGCACCATCTCTCATTCTGCAACATCAGATGCATAGAATAGCTGGGGAGTCATGCCACCAAAACTGACACCAGTCACAATTTTTGGGTCAGGTGTTTCCCAGTGCTTTGGGAGCATGGCCAAGGGTTATCCTAGGGCTGCTAGGCAAAGGGGAGAGTCAGGGAATTTATTCCTTAGGGAAGTGGCATAAGCAGTATAACAGGACTGCAGACACAGCTCGTAAGGCTTTAATGTTTTTGCATCAATCAGCAGCAGCTGCTCGCACAGCAAGGAGAGCTCACACTGTACCTGTTTAAAGGGTAGCAGAGCTGTGACTGCAGCATGACGTCCCTAAGGACCTCCAGGATTCAAGGTAGCTTTGCTACATCTGACCTCTCCCCACAGGACTGTGCTGGCCAGAAAAAATCCAGCTACTCAGGGACTGCTTGCTGTCTTGCTTTTCAACACAGGCAGTATTGAACTTGAATCATTGGAGGCATTTGGATTATGAACAATATCAAGAGACAAGATGAAACTAAACTGTATGCAAGCACTGATTTTAAAAATAGCATATATAGGTGGACCAATATACAATTTAAGTGCAAAAGAGTTATTGAACACTGCACTTATCAGTATTTATTGTGATGGCAAAAAGCATTAATGCCGTAGATCTTATAAATCACGCACATATAATCATTCAGAATGCAACTGTCTTTTCACCCTAAGAGCTACTGAGGGGATTATGTCAAGGTAAAGTGCTCTTTGTCAGCCCATGCAAATGTTTTCTGACACATCTTTCTATTACAAAATACTTATTCAAAGGGAGAGTCCCTCAGCTTCACCTTTCGCTGTTGGGTGATTCTTGATGAGATATACTTTCCCAGATGAACAGAATGAGGTGTGAGAGTCTATGAACAATTGAAAAGGGATACAGACGCAAAAGTGTGGCTCTTGATGGCACAAGGCAGAAGTATTTCAAGTGAAATATCTGTGGCATTTCTGCCCCCATTTCCTCTCATTGAATCAGTTGTGTACCTTGGGTAAGAAAATGGTGAAATAAGGAAATGTCCTTCTATTGCCAACTACCATAAAATTGGCACTCAGGTCTCTAAAATCAGCTCCGCTCAGCACGAGAGAATTGTTACTCCAGCACAGGAATATCCAAACACAGAAGGTGAGATCACACATTGAACAAATCTCCATTATTTCATATCTATGGAAGAGTTGGTAGTCTTGTTTGCGGGTATAAAACTCCTCTGCTCTGATATCCTGGGATCTTTT
The DNA here is from genome assembly GCA_013389945.1 of Fregata magnificens. NCBI lineage: Eukaryota > Metazoa > Chordata > Aves > Suliformes > Fregatidae > Fregata > Fregata magnificens. Next base: position 113,803 of record WAAD01016719.1, read on the forward strand.
AATAGTACTTCTGTAAACCAGCCTTGGGCACGTAGAGAAGATGGCAAAGAACTGAGGTCCATTGCCTGAGAAGTCCAGCTCCAGCTCTGTGAGTGCTGGATTTGCTGGAACGGTTTTACAGGTTCTTCTTGACACACACACAGTCACATCATCTCATCAGCGTACAGCTGCAGCAGATCACAGATGTGCCGTGCCATCAGAAAAACGTGTCCTGGAGGAACAGCTCTGGCCAAGGTGCTTCCCTGCACCACGTCTCAACCTCTCTGTGATGAAATGCAGTTTCCCTTTCTTGCTCCCACCCTAGCCTGGTGCTAAGCCAGGTTTGTCTGCAGGGCTGCCTCTCAGCCATATCACTATCCTGGTTCAGCTCACTGAATAACCAGAGCAAAACCAGTGTTGCTGCAAGGGAGAGTTCAGGAATCAGCAACCAGTGATGGAAGAAAGCATGGTGCCACTTTTAGTGGCTGACAGTATTTAAATCAGTTTAAACAGGTCATGAGACCGCAGGTGGAGACTCAGATAATGCTCCTTGGAGCTGCACTAACAGAAGTTTCATTATTTGCTTTACTATTTGCAAGCAAGGGAGAAAGGAGGGCCACAGAGAAAGGCCTCTCTTCCCCTCAAACCAATGCTAACAAATAGCTTAAAAAGAATGAAGAAAAAAGGAAGCGATACATTTAATATGAAAATAACTAAAAAACATTTTTCTCCTATGTGTTACTCTTCATCTGTAGATCTGAAAGCTATTACTAATGACTTTTTAAGACAAAAGCTTTTTTTTTTTTTTTTCATTCAAGTATTCCTATGCTATATCACAATTAAAACTGGGTATTCATACAAGATCCCTGGAAAAAGACTAAAAAAAGTTGTTTGCTTTCATCATGGAAACCTAGTCAAATGCAAATAGTAAATAAGCAGCCACATGTAAATAAGGTTCCTTTCAGTATTATCATTTTAAGATTATATTAGTAACACAGTAAGCAGCAAGTTTTTATAAAGTATGAGGTTTTATTGACAACGTCTGTTTGAAAGCAGATATGTATTACAGTATGTATTTTTCATCAATATTCATAATTACATTGTCTAGTGAACAGACAGCTAACAGAATCCTCCAAAAGGCAGGTATATATTCCTGGGCTTCTACTGAAGCACAAATCATTGAATGCACTCAGAAGCCTTAAAATAAAAGTTAGGAAAAGATTTTCAAACAAGTTTCATAAAGCATATTGGCTTCCTTTCAAAACAGCCCAGAAAGCTGCATCTTATGACATTATTTTTGTGTTAATTTAGTAAGTGTATGGAAGCTTTTGGTTTTTCTTAGAGATACATTCAGCTTTTGAGAAATCATGGAATTATTTGTGAAGCCACCATAAGCAAGCAGTTAATTTCCTCCTAATTTATTAAACTATTAATCAAGGCAATTTGAAAAAAGTCATTCCCAAACCCATGTCCTCAGTCATTGTGGGTGGGCAGACCAAGTTCTTTAGAAAAATGGACTCAGAACTGGGTCGGGATGTTTTGTGAGCCAGCATCTTGGTAGCTCAAAGAAATATTGCTCATGGTTTCAGAAAGCAGAAATCAAGAAGAAATAAAATGGGGAAAAAAATATTTGTGTCATTATTAGCATTTCCACAAATACTTAAACTATAAATATGCTTGAAGTTATAGTGTGCCCCATAAACAGTTTATAATCTAACATAAAAGGACTTTTAGTCTTAGTATTCTGGGATATTAAAAAAACCCCACACTGCTAAATTTAGCTATCTATGGTTCAGCTTGGAACTATCTAGACTTTCTGGCACCACTGATTGAAATCACTTTAAAATTGACTCATCCTTGATTTTCCTGAGAGTGCTAAATTGAGCATATTTCTGTGTGGACCTTTTAAACCCAGACCTTGCTCTCAGGATACATAAAATGCCAGATTTTTACAATGCCAAGACCCTCAAACCACATATGAAATGTATTTGTCTAAGTTTCTCCTGCAATTAGGAAGATTTATGAACACAGAGCTGTATATCTCTTAATTACTGATCCGCTCAAAGCATCATACCTATTTCACAGGTTTTCAGTGCCCAGAAATATTTTGTTGCATTACATGTTTGTGTGCTGCCTTCAGTTTTAAAAAGCAAGTACTTTGTGTACAGGAAACCTATATTCATATTTTCAATCTGAGCTCTGAAATATCCCTTCAGCTAGTCAAAGTGCCAGCCTTAACTTTGTAGCAGTAAAAAGCTGAACCAACCACACAAAAAAGTTGCATTATGCAACAAGGCTGGCACCTGGCAATTTATATGGAAGCCAAATGACAGGTAACTGCGAACAAACTTGGACAGAAAGCAGCATGTCAAATACTCAGGCTGGCATAAGAATTGGTATCTCATGACTTTGTTAATCCAGCAGTGACCATACAAAATCTGACTAAATATATATCCTAATTGCTTCAAGCTGGCTCCTTCAGGGGATCTGGTTCTGCACAGATCTATACTAACTGCTCGTGAAATCCATGGCCCAGCACATATTTTGGCCATGAGATCTACAGAGCCAAGGGTAACAGTGATACCCCCATTTCCAAGTACTCTTCCAGTTGTGAATTCTGGTTGTGGTTATACAAGCAGCTAACTTCATCATGATTTACCAAAGTGGAATGTCTTGCTCCCATTGCTTCCCCACTCTTCCTTCTCTGTCCCTCTTCAGTGCCTAGCTATGTGGCCCCACTTCTTTTGTATTAGGTCTGGCATTTGTCCAACCTTTTTGGGAGCCAATTCAAATTGTTAACCCACCAGAAAACAACTCATTTTTTTGATGGACTAGTTTTCTATCAGGTTGGTGAATTAAATGAGCTTGTGCAGAGTTCAGCGAGTACCAAAGCTGGCATAAGGTTAAGTAACAAAAATGTGCAACCAGGAGCTTGGAGAGGAGAAAAACGGGTGACAAGGGAGAGTCTTCTTCCTTTTAGCAGCAGCAAACCATTAGATCAGTTCACCCTGAATGTAAAACCATCTCGTGGTTTAATCCCAGATGGCAACTAAGCACCACACAGCCGCTCGCTCACTCCCCCCTGGTGGGATGGGGGAGAGAATCAGATGAGTAAAAGTGAGAAAACTCATGGGTTGAGATAAAGACAGTTTAATAGGTAAAGCAAAAGCCACACACGCAAGAAAAGCAAAACAAAGAATTCATTCACTACTGCCCATCAGCAGGCAGGTGTTCAGCCATCTCCAGGAAAGTAGGGCTCCATCACATATAACGGTTACTTGGGAAGACAAAAGGCCATAACTCCAAACATCTGCCCCTTCCTTCTTCTTCCCCCAGCTTTATATGCTGAGCATGACATCATACGGTGTGGAATATCCCTGTGGTCAGTTGGGGTCAGCTGTCCCAGCTGTGTCCCCTCCCAACTCCTTGTGCACCCCCAGCCTGCTGGCTGGTGGGGTGGTGTGAGAGGCAGAAAAGGCCTTGACTCTGTGTAAGCACTGCTCAGCAGTTAACTAAAACATCCCTGTGTTATCCACACTGTTTCCAGCACAAATCCAAAACACAGACCCATACTAGCTACTATGAAGAAAATTAACTCTACCCGAGCCAAAACCAGCACAAACCAAGTGTCAGTCTCCAGTGAATTCTGCTTCTTAATCTTTTGAGACAGGGACTAGATACACTTGTAAACACCTTTGATGGCTCTACTGCAATCAGGCACCTCAGGAAACCCCAGAATTGGTTTCAAATTTCTACTAGAAATGGTAAATTATATTGATGCAGTGATAAATCCATTGTCAAATAGACTGCATTACATGGGGGTACAAAATAACCAGTTGTTGAAAGAATACAATAACACAAAAACAATGGATCAAAAATTGTAATAATATAATTATTTATGACTGCAGAAGCATTTGTCCTTATCATTATGACAGAGGGTATAAATTTGGGATTAAATTATATGTTTGATTAGGGGTTTATCATACCTTATGTACTGTATAAAATCAGGTATTAATTCTGCAGTCCCTCATATTGCTGAATATCTGAAATGATGCTTCTGAAACTGATGAAATTACTCTGAATTTTCAGTCATACCAATTAAATCTTAACTTGTATTTAAATACTTAAGGGCTTAGCTCTGGACAAAAAACCAAATTAAACAGAATTCCTTGTGTTAAAGATTCAGACCTTTCCTTCCTCATACTTATTTTCATCAAGCAGACAGACATTAAACTAGTAGTTGCTTGAAAAGAGGAGACAGCGGACAGCCACGGAACCTCTATACACTGCTGAGCAAACTCCCACTAAAATTAAACCCGAAATGACCATTAGGACTTCTAAAGCCTGGAAATGTGTACCAGGGGAATTCTGCCAAGCAAGTCCTTGCTGGAAAGGGGGAAATTCAGCTGTCTAAACATAGGCGTGTAGTGCCATTTGAGAAGTCTAGGTATGGTCTCTGGGAGAGCAGGCGTCTCCACAGGTCCCCATCCGTATCTGCCAACCCCACGCAGATGTCTTAGCTGCCCCAGGGCTTCTCAAAGGGCACCAGACGTCTGTGCTGAGACAGCTGAATCCCACCCAGAATATCTACTGTGCAATTAAGGACAACTTAAAACTCTTCTTTAAGGAGGCTCTGGAATGAAAAAGGTAACTATTGTTAAGTATTAATTTGATCCCATAAACAAAACTTGTTTAAAGGAAGCTGCCCTACCTCCTTGTTTAAAAAAACTAATCACTTTTACTCTATCTAAAGACGCTCATGAGTTTTTAGGTTCGTATTTTCTGTCAATAGCCCTAAAAACTATGACTCCTACGACACAGATTGTATTGCATAAGAAAACAGAGCCTTTGATAATAACCAGCTTCAATTTAGGATGGTGACACACAAAGCATTTCTGTGAAATGAGCATAAGCAACAGAGAGCATGAGATTATTACAGCCCTGTGCATCATATAGTGACTTCAGGTATAGAATTAAATGACATCAGAAAGGCAGCCTAGAAACTTCTGCTGCATGTTTGGGTCTGAAGGAAGAAGAAACGGGAATTTGTGGTGATTTCTAAGTCTAGAGGTCCAGGAAGTGTCTGCAGTCCTGCCTATCTTTACCTGTTCATAAAGGTTAAAACACTGCCTATTGATTTGTACTGCTTCATCCTTGCACTTACAATCACTAGCACACACTTAGCAAAGGTGACATTCACTGCTATCTGTTTTATACTGAAAGGACACAGAGGGATGTAGAGGAACAGGAGGCAGTAGGATGGAGGGGGCTGTAGAATTACTTTTCCACCCACATAAACAAAAAAGAAAGGCTATAGCAGTTGCTGAAGCAGACTGTATTAGGCCTTCACCTTCCTTCCAGCCCAGAGGAGTCCAGAGTGCAAAGGAGAATCTGGTGCTCTGTGTTACTGCTCACCACCAGCATGGTTAGAGAAAAAGGCTGAAAATACACAGGGCTGTGCATGTGTACATGCACGTGCCCATCATATATGCAACCAACATATTTCAAAGAAATCAGGGTCTAGGGCTGAAATCTGCCCGCTTTATGCTACTTTTTCAACTTCCGCCTGTTTGTCCAACTGATTTATTGGGATAGGTGTTTTGCCCTGAGGTGAAAAGCCTCTCCTGCTTATTGCTTCACTATTTAGTATACTGGCAAAACAGTTTCATCATTCATAATAAATAAACTGTAAGCAATGGGACAGTTGCTTAACTCACCTGGATTATAAGCACAGACATGAAAGAGGGGCCTAATTACGTCTATTTTCTTTCTAGAGTTTCTAGAAATGTGATGATGTTTCAGGCGGCAAAGGGAACTAGTTTTACATGAGCAGCACACACATATAGTTACCTTCTTGGCCACTCTTTCTCAAGTCGCCCATACCTCAGCACGTCACCTCAGTCCTATATTTTCTACTAAGATCACTAATTCATTAAAAAAGGTCTCACCTCCCACTTTGGAGAAACTCAGTTTCCACGGATGTAACACCTATGAAAACCAAGCAGTATACGCCGTGAAATGTGAGAGAGAGGTCTCTTATTTGCTGTTCGACTTATTATGCAGTAAAATACAGCCAGCTCTCGCACTACTGAGACAGCAGAACATTTGATATGAGACATAGTAACAATCAGAGAGAGTGGCCGTTTCTACGAGTTTCAAAGAGCCCATGTGTTAACACACACTAGGCTTATTTCCACTCTTGACAGAGTCTCCAGGTGAGCATGAGGAGTCTTAGTTCTAAAATTAGGGTCTCCGTTGTCTCCAAAATTTTAACAAGTAAAAACACGCTGTATTTGTGTGTCATTATCTTGGTCATGCTGCTACACACAAATCCAGGCAAGCAGACTAAAGTTAGATTCCCGTATGTCTTATTCAAGGCACAGCAATGTCATTCAACAGTGCAGATCAGGGAAGCAGCACACAGATGAAGCTGGTGTAGTACCTATTTAGAGAGTAACATCTTCTTCCTTATGCTTCGTGAAATGTTCTAACATGGGGAATATAATTTCAGTGCTTGGTATAGTATTGTAGTTCCTGTTAAACAACTATAATTACTTCATTAAGGCTTGTTTCCCAATCAGGTATGACCCTATTCAAAATTGCTCTGAATCAAATAGTGCTATTAGAGAAGTTGCTTGTACAAACTGTCATAAAACATCACTTTTTTTGCACTCCCTTTGCACTGGTAAAAATTACAAAGAAAGGCAAGAAGCCACAGAGAACTGCACTGCACATTTGAGTCCTTTAGAGGGAACAAACAATTACAGTTGTATTTCTTTAGACTTTGGCAACAAATTTCTACCTTCTGGTTCCCCCGCCACAAAAATCAGTACAATTAGATGCAAGTGCATAGCAAGCAGATTTTGTGGAAGGCATTTGAAGGATGGTGAATGCGAGTACCTCAAGACAGTGTCTCCCTCCATGAATGGATGAAGGCTGTTATCAAAATGCATTTCCTCCATTATTCCCCAAAAGATGAATCTCCATGCGGAATGTTTTGCAGGTGGTGTTTTGAAGTCATCAAACATATCCCCCCTCCTCACTTCTGACAGATGCCGAAGTCAGCTCTACCATCACCTCCCACTCAATCTGTCCACACTCAGCCCAACAAACAGAAACCAGCAGAGGTCAGTTCACAAATCTGATGATTTAGCAGTTGTCAGAGTCCTGCCTGAAATCTCGTTGTTGGAATAAGACACTTCTGGACTAAAGACTCTGAAAAGGAAATGCAAATTTTTAAAAGGTAAGTTCTGCTCCAGTCACTGGAAATAACTGAGACTGTATTTAAGAACATCATTTCCATGCATTTCCATGATCCTGGCCTTCAGTGAATGGAAACAGGATTTTCTTGGATCGTCCTAAATTAAAAGAAATAGGCAAGCTCTGCCTAATATAAAATGATGTGTTTTTAGATATTTACACTTTACTTAAAAATAGTTCTCAATGTCAGGAGAGAAAGGAAGTGTCAGCTCTTAGCAATAACAACTTCCTCTTTTATCTCTCGGCTAATGTAGCATTTGTTAAGATAGGAAAAGGAGTTTGCAAAATCACGTTTGACAGAACTTGTCACAACTGAGCAAAAAGAGTTGACCTTTGAGTGTTACCGAAGTGTAAACAAATGTAATGCAACAGCTGAAGAGCGCTTGTACTCTGTATACTTTGAAAAAGTAGGGAAGAGTCAAGCAGAAAGGTTCTTAATGCCTTCTCCCTGTCATCATATCAAATCATTTGAATTTGATAATTCTGGAATTTTCTGAAGGTTTCCCCTGTCCTTCATTGTTGGTAGGCCATTAACTGAAGAAGTGGGAAGAAGCAGAAAAGTTGGGGACTTCAAGCCGTGTTAGCTGCTGTGAGAGTTACTCTCTATTCCAAAAGACACTGTAACAATATTCTGCTCTTAGGTGTACTAAAATGCCCAGACTAGGAAAGCTATTTGTTATTAATTTCATCAAACCGATAAATTATTGGTTGCAACTACGAATGATTTTGCCAGACATTCATTTCAAGCATGTTTCCTTGTTTCCTTGGAAACTGAGAAACAAAGAAACCAAAGGAACCCAAACTGCCACAGCGTATCACTCTCTTTTTGTCAGTGTACAAAATTTCTTCCCATTAAAAGTTGTGCTATAAAATTTTTGTTATGTGTGGCTTCCGAATATCTGTTAAGTAATCAAAATAGGCATTTTTAAAGCCAAAAGATGCAGAGATAAAATGTTAAAAAAAATCCCACTTCCTACTCTAAAATATACTGAGCTTTACGGAGAGCTTCCAGGCAAATTGTGTGATCTTTAAAAGTGTGCAGGCCACTTTTTGTTAAATGGCAGCCCAGCTCCCAGCCCTTCAGCCAGCATGCACACCTTGTGAGTAATCATTTCAGTCTGGAAATTCAACCTTCAGTATCCTTGCAAGAAGACAGGTATTTTAATTTGCTTGCAAAGGACTTAAGTATCATTACTTAGTATTATGAAGAGCTGCCACTGTCATTAGATAAATAATAGAAGATAAGGCCAAAAGAGTTCAGATACTCCATTCCCTTCCTCTTTCATGCAGTGACCTCTCTTGCACAGATTCCAGTTCAATATTTCCTCCACATCAGCTTGTCTCCTTTGCAATGTCCTTCAACCTTCTACTTCATACCCTTTTGTCGTGGTCCCCACATTCACCCACCCAATACTTTCTCCCAGTATCCTCCCATAATACCTTCTTCTTTACCTTCCTTCATTGTTTCTCCTTCAACACATTTCTATCCCTTTTCTTCCCCGTACACTCTTTTTCTCAGCCCACCTGTCTCCCTTCATCCTCCCTATCATTCCAATCTCTTTCCAAACCAGCTTCCTGTTCCCCTCAGTTTGTTTGTGCCATTTCCTCACTTCTAACAGACTCTTCCTGCTTTTCCACAGCCTTTCCCTTAATTTCACTCACTTTCTTTCGTGAAGTGTATACGCCAACGCCCTATAGTCCTTCATCACTACACACTCCTTCAACATCACATTCCTGTTAATTCACTTTTTCTCCTTCAGCTTAGATTGCTCTTGCCTCCTGGCAGCTTGTTCTAGCAAGGTTTTGATCCAGAGTTTAACAAGTTACTGAATAGACTACCTGATAGCTGAAACGCTAAAATAATCACCTCTTGCTCTTTAATTATATTTTTTGTGTTCGTAAAAAGAGCTGATCGTGTTTTATGCGCAGGATGGCAAAAAACCCCCTGGATGATGCCCATCTGCATTTGAGGAACGAGATTTCCTAACTAAGCGAACAATGAAAATAACAATACCTGAAATAAGATCATTCTAACCCCATTTTGAGGTTGTCCTATACAGGGTCAGGAGTTGGACTCGATGATCCTTGTGGGTCCCTTCCAACTCACGATATTCTATGATTCTATGATCTGAAATCTTTCTAACACACAAAAAAGAGCTAAACTCAGGAACATCCAGCTATATCCTTCTGAAATCTTTCAAAACATCCTTGCTGTGAAAATCTCATGGCAGGGGGGCACTTGAGTGACACACAGTTAATGCTGGCCTTTTTCCAGTCACTGTCTAACACATCGCAACTTGATAGTCAACTCCCTATTTGTGTCTACTTCTAGTATTTGTCAAATATGGGACACAGGGACATAGGACACAATAGGTTTCAGTCTCTTTTTAATAAAGTCAAGTATTTCAAGGAGTAATAGATAAATAAACCATTATGTTGGCATAGCCCCCTCCTTCCACACCCAAAGGACAGGTGGGATGGAGTTGCCTTCTACAGGAAGCCACTGGTTCTCAAAACTGATTTCTACAAACATTAGAAAAACAGATTTAGTCTAACCTGCAGCTTTAAGAGCAATCCTAGTTAAATGTAATTACAAATCTAGTTGCCCTGAGGACAAGGGGGCTCACCCAATCCTTTCTAAGTCACAATTTCCCCTCTGCTCCTCTTTTTCCCCTAAAGGGTAGAAATTTTGCCCCAGCATGCACAATCACAATCCATGATTGTGTGAAAGTGGCTCAGCTGCGTTGGTTAGTGTACTCTAGGGAATCAACCAAGATTTAACTTCTTGCCCACACTACTCACTCTTGGAGATGAATACTGTGTGTATAACCTTTAAATTCTTGGATCCCAGAGGCTTTTGAAAGTTGTATGTGTAGAGATTTAATCGCGGTTCTCATGCAACCTTAGACCCCTAAAAATTCCAAGATGCTTTCCAAGAGCTCAGTCTCAAACTACAAGATGGCAGAGCTTGCAAAGACATCATAGGTGCTAGAGGTAATGACCCTTCTGTTTCTGCTAATTATACCTTATCTTCATTAATTGTTATAAAGGTCAAAGTCTAAAATGAAGTCTAAAATGAAGATGCTGATTTTTCTCATAAAATAATCCCCAAGATAGAGGTCGGGGGAGATGAGATGGCTCCAGACGAAAACAAACAATTGACTTCCCGTGCAGAGTAGAGGGATGCAATGAGGAACACCATAAAGCTGGTTAATCAGGAAAAGGGAATAGAAAACACAAACCCACAGTAAGGGGAATACCAATTCTCAGGTGTAAGTATTTATCATGCAGTTTTCCTACAGAACGTCAAAGATGAGATTTTAGGGAAGGCTGAAACACTGAATTACCTGACGGTGTAGGAAACACTATCTCTTACCTCCTCACTCTGAATGCTCTGACATCAGCCCAACATATTTAAAAGCTTGCACTGCAGAACGCCGAGCGGCACTAAAAGGCAGGCGGAGGTCTATTACCCCACTCTCCCCTAATGGGTCTGTGCTGCCTGGCAGTAATGCGCAGCCCAGATGGTGTATGGATGATGTATAGACAACAATACTTACTTTTTCATCAGTCTGTGACACCCTGGTAGATACATCCTTGTTGGATAAAGAATTCCCATTCATAATTACGCTCTGAGATTCAAGAGTTTTAATTTCAAAACTAATTTCTATGAGCTGTATGAACATATGTTTTATGTCACAAAATAATTGTGGCCACAGAGGTGTCTAACTGTAATACAGCATATCGTTTATAATGGGTGACAAACTGAGTCATGTATGGTCTGGTTTTAGCCTGGAATCAATCCTAGATGATATGGGGCGTATGTGATTATTTTGTTATTCTGTCCTCTTGTCTGTCAGCGCATGCCCCTAACAAATTTTGAAGCCTTTGACAGTTTGACAGGTCAAGTGGAGAACTGGGATACAAGTCTCAAAGACACTATATTATTTGAAATTTCATGAGAATTCAGAGAGAAGAGACATCCCAATTAGTCTCTCCACTAATTAACGTCACCACTAATTTCACAGTTTTACTTCAGCCTCTTACTAATTTGGAAAGATTAATGACATGTCTCTTGACTGGCGGCTCTGCACATGGGTGCCAGCATACACGCAGGAGGAAAAAACTACAGGTGACTTTGGCAGGAGGGAGAGATGCAGAAGACTCAGTGAAAGGGTATGGGGGGAAAGAACATCCCTCCCTAGGAAACCAGGCCTCATCAGCTACGCCGTTTAAGGAAGTGTGATTCTCATAGGAAAAAGACACCAAGCTGCTTTTACAAGCCTGTTTTCCTAAAGCTGAGTAGAAGCTGGTATATATCTTAGTATCTTACAACTGACAAACTTTTTCTTTCCCAAGCCAACACATTCACCCTTAGAAGAACAACCTTCTCACAACTTGTCAGTATTCCTAGCAGCATTCCTCAGTATTTTTAAAAATGACCGAAACCAACATGAACGGGTTTAAGTCTTTCCTGGATGACTCCTTTCATACATACTGTCACCTGGCAAGTTACCTGACACCGCAGACTTAAACCCCCGTCTTTTCCCAGCCCCTCGCTGCCTCACACCGCGAGCGGCTATCGGGGCGCTCTCTCGCCGGGATGCCTCCCAGCAGCGAAGTTCCTGCTCCTTTCCGAGCACTCATTGCAGCTCCTCCTGGTTCTGCTTTGTGATTTCTCTTAACCCTTCTGACTCACTGCGGACCCGCACCCCAACCCGGATTTCCGTTTAAGACCCCCTTGCCGTCAGGTACCACCGGCACTGCACGTTTCCCTGAAAATCCCCCGGTTTACGCCCTTTGATACCCTCCATTTCTCTGTTTCGCAGACCGAGCATCTCCCCTCCCGAGCGGGGTTCTCTGACCCGGGACGCCTGCTGCCTGCCCTCGCGAAGAGCGGCGCTGGGATGCTGTAACACAGCGCGGAGACCCTTTCCAACAAGCACTCGCCGTTGCAGAGGGCGGCCTCTCCGGCCGGCCCGCCCGGCCTGCGGCCACTCCCAGCGCCAGCAGCCGGGCTC
>WAAD01016719.1:126807-179084 GCA_013389945.1 Fregata magnificens
GAGGCGGCCCCGCGGCGGGGAGAGGGGCCGGGGCCGGCTGCCCTGTCAGTGACGGGCGTGTGGCGAGACAGTGGCCCGCCGAGCACCAAGCAAACTTATTTTTAGACGTGCCTCCTACATCAATGCCTCTTAAAAATAGCACAGCCCTTATTTAAGGAGTGGGAAAGAAAGTGGTTCTGGAGGCCTCGTGGTGGTTTGTTGTTTTTGTTTGTTGGGGGTTTTTTTTGTTAAAAGCCATTTTTTAGAGCAGAAAGAAATATTGTTTCAGTGGTATAGGCAACTGTGGGACGGTTAATATCCACAGGTACGCGCTGGATGCTTTTACTATATCTTCATTAAGGTCACCTCGTAAGCACGTGAACAAAGGTACTCATGGCTTTGTCCTCCGCAGTGTGTCTTCAGCGTGAGGTGCAAGGTCTAATGTACGTGCACGTCTGATTAATGCAATTTTTTTATAGGGTGACTCAAGTTTTTTGATCTGTCGTTTTCTTCATTTTCTGTCCTGTGACTTCTCTCTGGAACGCCTGCAACATGTGGGTGATGCAGGTTGAACGAGTGATAACAAGCAACAAGAATCAGTACTGTTTATTATTTTTTAAATTAACCTGGTGCTTTTGCTTTAGCTCCTGTATCTCAGCTGATTCTAGTGACAGAACTACCATAAAATAAACTAGTCTTGTTGTGCCAAATGTATAATATTTTATCATTTGTATCAATGATCTGGTCATGATTGCTTACAAAGGAGAATTCTGATTTTTATTTTAAAACCACTACAAGTATGTGGGAGACTTGTGTGAATGAAGTGTAAATGAAAAAGGAAAAGTATATCTCCAATAGGGAACGGAATTTTAAGAAAAAAACATCGAATTGTAGAGTATTTTAGATTGGATAGGACCTCTGGATGTCAGCTACTCCTGCCCCTGTGCTCAAAGCAGGTCCAGCTGGATAAGGTTGCTCAGACCTTGTCCAGGTGAGTTTTGAGCATCTCCAGGGATGGAGATTCCACAGTCCTTGTGGTTGTGGTGGTGCCAGTTTCTGACTGCCTTTGTGGTGAATTTATGTTTTTTTCTTAATCTAATGGCAATTTCCTGTGTTGCAATTTGTTTGTGTTTCCTCTTGTCCTGCCGCTGTGCACCTCACATCCATCCATGGGTGATCATAGTCATGTGCATCTGTAGTTCTAGAAGCTAGTAGAAACCATGCTAGTGTTTTGGACCAAAGGGCTGATTGTATCATAACATATACATAAGTATAATTGCTAGATTTTATTCTCATGAATTGGAAATTTATTCTTCCCAAGCATTTGCTTAACATTTCCTATTTATTTGAATGTGGCTGATAGCAGATTAGCACATTAATTTAAAATGCATAAACACCTTATGAAGACTATTTGTTGTTTTCTTTTTTTAATCAAATAAATGTCTCAAATAATTTACCCATCTCTGTTTGTCCATTGGCCTTATATTCCTTAACCTGAATTTGAGACAGTTTGCTCCCAACTTTTGCTAGAGTCCTTTCACCATTAACAGTGTCATATAGTCTCTTGGAATAACAAAAGAGTCTACTTATTTTAATAGAAGGAAAGCTTTTTGGCTTTAATCTTGAAATGGATTTTCCTTGGTAAGGGATGTGCCTTGAACAATACGGTACAACCTGTTATTACTGGGAAGTTGCCTTTGTACTATATAGGTATTGTTTAATGCCCTGGAGAAGCCTTGGCTGATATTTATGATGCTGTTGATGTGGCAAATTATGTGGGCACCTTTTTTCGTTCAGCAGGGAAAAAAAATGTTTTTAGGCAGTGCAGAATAAAAATCTGTGTGTTCTCCATCGTGACACGACTGCCAAAATTACTTGTTTCTTAATTTGCGTAAATTCTTGGATGTTGCTGATAACATTTCAAAAGCAGGAGAATATATTTGTAATGTGATTCATAGTATGTCACTTCTGAATGTGTCTGGGTAGAGTTTCAAAACATTAGTATGATGCTGCTTAATAGCAAATGCTTCTGAATAACTCATGCTTTCCATTAGAGCCATATCAGATAATTTATTAGAAGCCGTTTGAATGGCTGGCTGCACTTGAATTTGATGATATTTGGAATCGTTTGATAAATAATTTAACTTACTCTTCCAGATAGCATCTGCCATTTTATAACGATGGGAACACCTGACAGTTATGTTCATTGGCTTGTATTAATTGTAGTGAGCTTCCACTCAGGAAGAAATCAAATGTGTGGGGTTTTTTTGTTGTTGTTTTTTATTATTTTATTTAGTCCTGTAATGCCTATGTGAATCTTGGATATTCTTGACATGTATAAACCTCTTCTGCAGGCTCACTGAACTCTAGATTATATATCTGAGATTTTAAATTTTTCCACTGCTAGTATTTTAGGGCTTTTAAAATTATATTTTCTGTTTCAAAGGTGAACTACTTAGTTTGTTTATGTTTTTCCCAGTCTGTATTAATCTCCTGTTAGCGCATTATTATCGTAAAATAAATAAACTAATAACACATTACATTTCCATAAAATAAAACTTTTTTTGGGGGTATGAAGGCTTTATTTGATTCGACAGTATTTGAGAACAATTTGCATAGTTGCTAAAACAGTTTATCTTGGACTGTTGAGATCAAAATCTTGGAAGGGGAGATCATGATATGTCTGCAAGCAGACCAGGATAGCAGTGATTCATGTAATAAATTTCAGTCTGAATTTGGACAAGAACATAAAACTGGGAGTGCACTTGTTAGACTCATGAATGGTTTGCTTATCGTAATGTGTACAGAAAAGCTGTCACTAGTTTTAATGTTATTGTTATAGGACAGGATTTCATAATGCAGCTCATACGCTTTCGGTTTTATGGCCTGGAGGGCTGAATGTTGGAACGGCTGTGCTAAATTAAACCTGGGGTCTGTGACAATGACAAATACCAGGTGCTTCACAGCGAATTGTAAGAAAAAATGTGAGATAATTTGCATCCCACGTTCAAGGTAAATCCGATGCTTTGTAGTTTGGAATTGGCTTAAAACGCAAATAATGTTTAATAGCCTCTTCAGATGTTATTATGCATAATTATGATAATTTTGGAAATACTTGTTGCTGGTATAAGTAGCCAGTCTAGATCTGTGGCTAATTTGGGGGGCAGCTAGTTTATGCAGGGGTTTTGTTTGCTTGCTTGATGCCAGACTGCTTACAGACTCAGGCCAAATTCACTGAATATTTTCTACCAGATTCAATAATTAGGGCTAATGTGACATCCAGGAAAAAGAGGTGCTTCTGCCCACATGCTTAGTACTTTAAACTGCAGTGGTGACAACACTCATCTGGGTGTGAAACCTGCCCAGCTGCAGATTCCTTTTCTGTCTGTGCTGGAGCAAGGTCTGGAACAAAAACTGCTTCTCAGAGAATCCCATTATCACCAGTTTGTAGGATGATCTGGGGTGTGTATCTCTCAGCTTCTCCTGTGGAATTGAAATAGAAACCGTGCCCATGCTTGCTAGTTAGGTCTTTTATTTTGGACTTGGGAAACTTCTGAAGTTTGTGTTCCAACAGCTGTCCTAGTGAGCATTCAAATATTTTATATATAAACAGCATCAACAAACAACAAAGAAGTCTGAAATGACCCTCTAGCCTGAAACTTACTTACCTGAGTCTCCTGAGCTGTGGGCTTGACTTAGAAGGGGCAGAGGGGAGAAGCATTGTTATAATACAGTCTATTTCTGAATATTGCTCAATTCCAGGATCAGTATCATCTTGAATGTGGGGTGCTTATCATCTCACATTTATTCTTAAGAGTCTGTTTCTGAATACTGTTAGATTCCTGATGTTGATGGCGTCTGGTAAGAATAAGTTGTGGGCTGTGTGAATATGTATTTATGAACATGTCAGAATAATACGTGGTAGAATGGTACCAGTCAGTATTATTCGGTGAATAACTGTGAACCTATGCATAGATTTCATTAGGGTATTGCTTAGGAATTTTTGCTGGCTTTTCTGAACTTTATAGTCTTTGCATGCAGCCCCGTGGAGGGTTTTGAAAGGTTTACAGTTTGCTGGTGAAATTCTGCAGTACCTTCCACAAGCTCCTGACAGGCTCCACGCTACATTTGAGGACTTATGTGTTTGAACTTTGATGGAAATTGCACAGAATGCTGTTAAAAATCAGTGTTCCTTCAACTTCTGTGTGAGGTGGATGGCTTTTCATTTCTTTTTTCTAGAAAGAAATCCATGACTTACATATATGTACGAGACTGGCCCTGAAAGGGGTGCCATGATTCCTGCTCGAGCGTTACCGCTTCTGGAGCAGAAATCAGTAGGCTGCTGTGCTAATCCCATGGCAGCTCCACCAGTTTAAGTGATTGGTCGCTAATATTTGTAGTAATGTATCATCCAAACCCGTTTTCCACAGAACACTTTGTGTTCGCAACACAACGGCTCGTTCTGTTCTCTGCTAGCGGCATCATTGCTGCAAGCATCTGTAGCAGGAGACTACTATAGATGGCAGTGTCAGGCTGGAGAAACGATGGGAGAATTTTTGGTGACTACAGTCACAGGAAGTGAGAACTAAATTTAAAACCTGGATTTCTGTCCCTGGTAATTGAAGTTTTCTTTCCCAATATAGCCTTGGTAAAAATCATAGCTTTTATTGTCTTTTTGTTATATTATCCATGTCAACCAAGAAATCTCCTTAAGTGTTTTAGGCAAATGCCTGAAAGCATAGAGGGAAAAACGTAGTACGTGTTCACTTTCATACTTATGACTCAATTCTTGAAACTTTGTACTTTAGAAAAAAAAAAATTTCTCATAAATCCCTCATCATATTTTTAAATGAGCATGTGATAATACGAATAGTGTTACTAATGTGTATGAAATATTAGCCCATGCTTCACTGTAGAGCATTTTGTTTTATTTCAGTTACGTAAGAGCACAGATAATTAGAGTACTTTGAAAGGAGTTTAAATACAAGTGCCAGGCATCATTGTAAATGAGTGATTGGTAGGATGTGGGTTTATTTTATTTTTTGCATCATAGTACATGGTTTGTCTTGGAGCAGAAATTGCAAGGCCTCCAGACCAGGCCATAACAGGGTGTACAAACTTGGCATAGGATTCCATGCCAGAGCACTTCTCTGGAGTGAGATTGGAACTTTTCTGTATGCTACATATGTAAGGGAGCAGAAGACATTTAGCAGTGCTATAGGATATTGCTGTCTTCTAAATTGAATACTAGGTGTATTCTCACTTAGATGGGAATTGATTTTCCAGGATAGGCTCTTTGCACAATAGATCTCTGAAAAAGAATCTTTATCTCAACTTGTGGAAGGCTTTATTTGGGAACAGAGCACCTGTATTCATTCACCACAGGACTTTCACTGTGATCATCATATGTGTACGTGACAAATTCTATAAAAACAGTGTTTTGGGGGGTTTTTTTAGGGATAAAATCAGCTACTGCATCCTTTTTATTACTTAATATTTTCTTTCAGATGTCTTTACTAAAAATCTAATTCTATGCAAAAGCAAAAATAATTTGAATAGATGCTATTGTTCTTTGGAAAAAATGCTGCGTACTTTTGTAGTTAGTATAAAGAAAATCCAAACTGATGCTTCCAGCAAGCTGATTTTCTCTTACGGTAGAAGCAGGCTTACTTGTTGGGAGTCACAACCTTATGGCTGCTGGGCAAGAGCATGACGTTAACCTCTGTGCATGTGATGAAATACCACAAATGATCCTGCAGTTAGTGTTGGCACTGAGAGTGAAATGACAGACAACAAGTAACATAACAATTGTTTTTAATTGTACTATAGCTGTGTAGACTGTTCGTGAGTAATTCCATACATTGCTGTTTAACAAGTAATTTTAACCGACGTCCCAGAATTCATTAATCTCTCCTTTTTTTTTTCCCCAGTGTGATGAGTTTTGAAATGAGTTAGAAGGAAAGCAGTATGCATTAACTTAATCAGAATTTGTTCTGAAATTGTTTAATGGATCCTGGTTAGTCTCGGGATGCACTTTCAACTTGGTTATTATTAAATGAACATTTTCAGTACCTTAAAATTCTACATTTTATATAGATAAAAAGTTGTATGCATTGCTCTTTTAAGATATTTGTAGCAATATATATTCTGAGAGAGAGGTTGTTTTGGTTATTAAAAGTTCCATTGTACAATCTTTGTTAGAAGGTTTAAAATTAAAAATAACACGGTTTGCATCTTTCATATTATATTTGCCTATTTCTTCTGTCTCCTGATTAACTGTGATCATCATCATTAACAGCAAGCCTGTCCTCCCGTGAAGTCTGAAGCTAGTAAAGCTCACTTTCTTACGAATTTTTATCTTATGGTTCATCTAATGATTATGATCGATTGTTTTACTATGTTGAAGGCATGGTAAAGTTTCTCTCCATGTGTGCTCTGCTAATGTGTAATATGATGTAAATCCATACTGCAACCTTTATCTCATTCAGGGCATTTATTGGAGCTGTTCATCAGAAGCTTGTTCTTCACTTGGCCATCTGTTTCCATAAAGCATGTAGCAATTTAACTACCTTTGAGGTCGCTATCCTGTCAAAAATCAGTACTATCTGCCAAGCGGTTGAAAACTATTGGGAGGGGAAGAGAGAGATGTTTGCAGACCTCATGATCACATAAGCTTCTTAGCTTTAGCAAAGCAGACCTGAAATCTGTATTTTAATTATTCTGCAGCACTTGGGATTCTGATGCTCTCCTTAAGGCGATAAATATCAAAAAAGGAAATTGTTTGTGTATGAGAAGTTTAAAACATGTGCCAAAACCAGATAATATTTCTTGGAATGCCTAGTGTCAACAAAAAACTCCTAAAAATACTGGTTTATTTTTAATAAAATATCAGACCCACATTTAAAAAAAGAAATTTCACAAACTCTAAGTTTTCATGGATGTTTTGAAAGCAGTAATAGCTACAATTCATTCAGGCAAGACATTTTGATGAGTGTGTATCTTACAGCTTAATATCCTGAGTATCTTTGCAAGAGTTTGTAGAAGGAGTGCAGAGTCACATGTGGGATTGGGGCACCTGTCAGAAAGAATAGCTTTAACATATACTGCAAATGTAAAGCTCCTGCTCCTCCTATTAAAAATACTTGTGGAGTCATATACTCCAACACAATGTTTGACTCAGTTTAAGTAGGGGTGGGTTTTATGACACGTTATTTCAGTTCTGGCCTGTTGCAGTGTCATTTAGTAATCTCGTCTGGAAGTCTTATTACAGAAGTCATCTTGAAATGAATCCATACCATGCAAATAGGAGATCATCCCATAACAAATGAAAATCAATATCCTGTTTCTTTTAATTGCAGAAAGAAAAATAGAAAACTGTTTTCTGTCAATAATGGTTAATCACAATTAAACCTTGCAGCACCCAGAAGTGTGCTATTGGTACTGACACACTGTATGTTCTCGACAGTTTAGTCTTATTGTATAAACAGGAGATGAGAAGTGAAATCCCGAAGAGGGAGATAAAGGGAAAAGCAACGATTGCAAAAATAAACGTAATTTCTAAATTAAAGACAATTGATAGATTAATGTGAAGGCATTGGAGGGGGTGAGATTGGATAGAGATGGGGTGAATTAAGATCATAATAAAGGATGAAGGGGGGGAAATTACCATTTACGGGGGAAGAGAAATGAGGGCAGGTAAAGCATTTTGAAAATCAGCAGTGTCCCAGTTGAAGTACAGCATATAACTCTGTGTCTGCTAATTAGAATACATTCTTCAAAAGAGTCTGCATTATTCTGTTTCATGTCAAGCTGGCTTTTTGAATAGCTTTTTACATTTCATTGCATGATTTGTTAGCTATAACTAATTTGCTAGTTGTAAATCACCTGGGACTGATTCTTCACTCTTCTCAAAGTTTGTCTATTGAGAAGGAAAACTAGAAAACATTGTAAATCTGGGCAGTCGGTGTCAGAACCATGTGAGAATTTTGTAGGGCTGATTTTCCCTCTTTAGGGACAACACTGGAAGGTGTAATGAGGACTTTCTGTCACCACATAGGCTTAGTAAAGTCATGCTACAGTGTTATTTCTTCCCCAGTCTAAGCATGGCAAGCAAACAGACTATGGCCGTTTACAGTAGTCTCATGAGAACACCAGCAGGTACACTTCAGAACAAAAACAATTGTTTTATGTTGCTCTTGCAGTTCATAAAATGCTTACTAATGTAATCTCGGAAGGTAAGAATACATAATGTGTTTCCATTTTTTGTATACATACAGTATCTTGTATACTAGATAGAAAACGCTGCCATCATAAAAGGAAGAGAGAACAGCTGCCTATAGATTCAGTCCTGACTGTTGTCTTTTGGGTCAGATTGAATGTTTCTGAAAGGAAGAGGGAAGGGCAGTTACCCTCAAGGAAGGTGTGATCCAACTGGAGCAGCTTCTGAGGTGTAATGAAGAGGAGGAAGGGGGGAGAGAGCCAGACACTGCAGCGCAGGTAAAGGTTGGGAGATGGAGAAGCATGGGTCTGCCTCCAGCAGAAGTCAGTCCTCAGTGGATACTTCTGTACTGCTATGTCTGCAGGTCAGGACCTGGACATGATGCTAAGCTGACCTCAGTCTGGAGCAGCTCTGTCATAGAAATCAGATGTAAGGGCAAGCTGACCGGTGAGCAGTATGGACAGTTGGGGTTTGGTGCTTGGGCTTGCTTCTTGTCCTTCCTTTTGTTCTCCAGTGTGGACATGGCTCAGAAGTAATGGGGAGATAAAAGGTTGTGTTTTAGGGAGCTAAAGCTGTACAAGCTTATGCAAATAGCAATTTGTTAGTGAAGTTATTTAGAAGAAGTTGTTCGAAATGCTTTATTAGTCCTTGGAGGAGACTATGTGGATATTTTTCTCCCTAGGAAGCGGCTGAAGATTGGTGGGTTGCAAAAAAGGTCCAGAGGAAAGAACAGTTCCCTCATGGACATAGTTATGGGTTAGATTTGGTTTTGAGCTTTTTAAATAGTGTCAACCAGCAACAAACCAGCATGGATTCTTCTTGTGTGCAGTTACATTGCTTAAAGTTCCTATTTTTGTATTTTAATAAAATACAACTTCAGCTGTAGTTTAGGGGGTTCTTTTCTTCTTCTTCTCTCTCTCTCTTTTTTATTTATGTTTTTTTAACAGTCTTACATAAAAATGGGATGGGGAAACAAGACTGTTCCATCTGAAGTCTGCACTGGGTTTCAGCTGCAAATGCTAACGCAATTTACACAAATATGAGGGCAAAAGGAACAGTCAAGAACATGTTCTTATCTCTGACAGATTGAACAGTGCACAAAGTTCTGTGTAAATACAGGTATTTAATATGATGTCATAACTGGCTTTTGCCAGGTTTCCACTGAATTTTTTGAGTGAATTTACAATTTAAATTTATAAGCATATTTAAAGAGGTTGTTTGTTTTTTTTTTTAATGCTTTGTTAATTATAAAAATGGAAAAGACTAAGATTCCCTTAGTTCCTACGGTCAAAGTTATTAGTGGAGGGAAACAGGCTGTGGGAAGGGAAGGTTGCTGTAGCTGCCTTTTTTTCATTGTCTTTAAAGTAATTTCTATGCTGTCTTTTTCCTATCACTACTTTCTTTCTTCTGCCTTGTAAGCATTGCTGTGGAGTCTTTTTTCCCTTAATAATTCCGGTCTAGCAATTCACATGCTAATACCTAGCTTTGAGGTATATGGTAGCAGTATCTAAGGTCCTGCTATTCACAAATTGAGTCTCCATTCTTTGAACAATCTGATTATGTTCACCATCCCTTGGGAGGATCCACGTGCTGCCTCCAGGACTCTAGAACAATTTGTGAGTGATGAAAGTCTGATTGTACTTAGGCCACCGAATCCATCTGAGAAACAGCAGTATTCAAATGATGTCTGAAGCAACCTATAATATTATGACTCTGCTTCTCATTTCTGCTAGTATTAAAAGGTGAAGGAAAGGAGGAATGGCTGAGCTGGTTTTCTGTTGTTTTCAAAGATTTAAATAAATTGCATAGGTTGTTTGGTTTTTTTCCCCCCTGGGAGATGGGGAAAAATAGATATATCCTTAATATGCCACGTAAGCCATATTTGAGCATTACTGTGGCAGGTAGTTCTTTATATACAGTTTGAGGGGCTGTGGAATTATTACAGTAGCAGTTATAGTAGGTTAAAATTATAGATTAGCATTTTACTGTATCATAGAATCATAGAATTGTTTAGGTTGGAAAAGACCTTTAAGATCAACTCCAACCGTTAACCTAGCACTGCAAAGTCCACCACTAATCCATGTCCCTAAGCGCCACATCTACACGTCTTTTGAATACCCCGATGGATGGTGACTCAACCGCTTTCCTGGGCAGCCTGTTCCAATCCCTGGCAACCCTTTTGGTGAAGAAATTTTTCCTAATATCCAATCTAAACCTCCCCTGGCACAACTTGAGGCCATTTCCTCTTGTCGTTTTGCTTGTTACTTGGGAGAAGAGTCCAACATCCACCTCGCTACAACCTCCTTTCAGGTAGTTGTAGAGAGCGATAAGGTCTCCCCTCAGCCTCCTTTTCTCCAGGCTAAACAACTCTAGTTCTCTCAGCTGCTCCTCGTAAGACTTGTGCTCTAGACTCTTCACCAGCTTCGTTGTCCTTCTTTGGACATGCTCCAGGACGCCAGTGTCTTTCTTGTACTGAGGGGCCCAAAGCTGAACACAGTGTTCGAGTTGTGGCCTCAGCAGTGCTGAGTACAGGGGGACAGTCACTTCCCTACTCCTGCTGGTTTTCTGATCTATTTCTGATGCAAGCCAGGATGCTGTTGGCCTTCTTGGCCACCTGGGCACACTGCCGGCTCATGTTCAGCTGGCTGTCGACCAGCACCCCCAGGTCCTTTTCTGCTGGGCAGCTTTCCAGCCACTCTTCCCCCAGCCTGTAGCATTGCATGGGGTTATTGTGACCCAAGTGTAGGACTGTGTTTGAAAAAGAGTGCAAAAGGCAATAGTTAGACTGCTGCCTATTGATAGAGTACTGTGATACTGTGCTGGGTGAAAAGTTAACATCAGTATGCTTGCAGATGGCAGGTTACTTTGCTTACTGGAAATTACAGAAGATTCTGAATAAGTTTGTGTTGTGTGAAATTCAGTGTTGACATATATTAGGATCTACTTCTTCAACAAAAGGAATAAGATAAAATACATATACACCATTGAGACATCAGGGTAAATATCCCTCTGTGTTGATGGCTTAATACATAAGGTAGGCCCCAAAATTATTTTTTTCCTGACCCAACCATACGAATTAGTTGTCAGCAAAGACATGAAGATCTCTGTTTACGTACAGCCATTTGCTGTCCAGAAGGAGAGCAGAAATAGAAGTCAGAGACTGACAACAATGATAAATAGGCTTTGGAAAACCTTCCATATAAAGCAAGATTGAGAAGATTGGCACTTTTCAACTTTTTCCATTTAGAACTATATGCAGAATACTGGCCTTTATGAGGAAAGGGAATTGTGTGTTCTGTCTACCCTTTTTGACGGAAGAGTAAAGACTGTGTAATAAAGTCAAAAAACCTCAAGTATGCAAGAAGTTCTTTTTAGTTGGTGTGTCTTTAGTTTATGTAATTAACTGACAAAAATATCTGAGCAATGAGATGACGCTGATATTTCTACAACAAAAGATTAGGTGCTTAAATTTAATATATGCATGCAATATACAAATTACTTCAGTATTTTTGAAGTCCTTTCTCCTATAAATCCTTGTGCTTCAAAATATAAGCAAACTAGATGGAACAACTAAAAAGACACTTTCTCAATCCAGAATTGTCCACTGACGAATTTCTTGCACCTTCTGTCAAACCATCTGCTACAGGCTAATGAACAGACAACATGCTGGATTAGATGAAGGACTTGTGTGAGCTGTTTTGATAGCTCCCGTGTTCCTTTCAGTGGGAACTCTGTGATTAATGAAGCTTAGAGTTAAATTTTTGAGGGCGGGGGTGGGCAAAGTGTTCTTGCTATGAGCTTCCGCACTGCAGGATGCTGTTGGCAGATAGCGGTGATGAACCCACATCACTGTTTTTGAAGCATGTTTCAATGTTTTCTTATAAGCCTTCATTTAGCAGAAGAACATCTCAGTAACCTCTATCACGTGCTCATGGGAAGTAATGGCTGAATTGAGAGGTTGTGCCCATTTTGGGCTGCAGGGATCTGCATAATTCCAGACATCATACATCACTCCATATTACAAAGCAGATATCAGTGCTGGAGCCTAGCTAGAACAAATACCAGCTTCATTTTGGGATGTACCTGAGATCTCTGTCTCTGAGGAGGCACCACCATCATCTCTTAGAGTTTCTTCCTGCTGCGACTCTGGACATGATACCACAGAAATATTTTTTTCTGCCGGTGACAGACACAGATGTTGTGTTTGAAGATGTATACAGACTAGCAGAGAAAGTATTTATTTATTTAATTCCAACATATGCCCTTTTGAAGTATTCTTAAGTATGCTTCATAGGGGTATTTGTGAGGGATCCAGTTTTACTTTGTAACTTAATCATTCTTGCATTTGTCAGGATTCAAAAAGGTCAACGATGACATTTGGTCACTGTTCAGTGATTCCTATGATTACTGTTGAAGTATGAGCTGCTTGCAAGCATCAGAGGTCCAGTACCAACAACAGTAGGGTGGAAGTGACTGGCATCCCGGTGTGTTACCATCAGAGTTGTCAGCACTGCTGGTGGCTTTCCGGTCTCTAGACCTGCTTGTGATCAGAAGCACGTCACTGAACAGTGGTGGGCTGCTCTAAGGACAGAAGAGCAGTGACGCCAAGGACACTCTTCCTGCAATACGGTAGCTGTGGGTTTGCCTGCTAAACCAGTGTTATAAGCAGTTGGACTGAATCTGTGTTGGCCTATCAAGACTCCTTGCTGGAATCTTTTGATAAATTACATTTTCTCTCTTTTAGACAACAATAGTTGACTCGTCATTGGCACTTTGCATGTAGATCAACAATGCAATTCTTTTCTTTTGTTTGACTATTGTTTTTTGTAAAGGGTTGGAGGGTGAGCATGCCCAGGTGTTCCTCAACACCGCGGATACACTGTGTGCTTCTTTGCTAGCAGTGATTCTGATGGCTTAAAATTTTTGCTAAATCAGCTATGACCTGTCAATTATGCCACTGCGAGAAGATCCACAAAGTGAAAAACCATTATGGTCATATTGGAACAGTCTGTGCATTATGCCCACGTGCATTGCATTAATAACCAAACTTTGGAGCTAATTAATTTTTCGCACAATTTGATATTCAGCCTGTTATCTTTGAAGTATTTAATGAACTTAAATAGCACACAAACTGAAAAAAAGAGCTACAGGTATTACTGATTGATAGATCAACATATTTCAGTCCATGTTTTCTGTCCTAGCATAACTTCAGTGACTTCATGTTTTCAGTGTGCCTACTTTCAATAAACTGACCAACTTAGTTTACACAACTCTCGAAGAGGGCACGAGCTGTCGCAGCTCATTTGTAATTCCTCATCTCCCATAGCATGGAAGTTAAAAGTAGTTTTGGGGACTTCCTGTATTCAGTGTTATTGGGTTATGATCTCCAGTTCATGACTGAAAAGGCTCTGACATCTCTGTGTAAATACTTATTTTTATTCTTTTATTTGTGGGGATTTCAATTAAACCCAGAAGCTAAAGTTGCTAATTATAGGCATTCTGGTGACTAACTAGTGTGTAATATTATATAATGCAATTCTGTAGGGAGTCTCCTTAATTTTTACACAAAATATAACCAAATGATCTGAGACTGATCTGTTCAAATGTCTCTTTTTTTTCCTCTCTCTCTGCCTCTCTATTTACCAGCTTAGATGCTTTAAAAACATTTGAGTTTCCTGAAGCATGTCCAAATTCCTTCAATATTTGGGGGGAGGGGAACAGATTTAAGGGTCTTAAGTATGTTTTCTGTCCCAAGAAAGACCATGTAAAGGGTAACTGAGTTTCACCTGTGTGAGATCTGTACCCTTCTCAGTTGACACCTGAGGACCAGGATTTGCTGCAGCATCTCAAGCAGCACTAGATGCTTGTATGTGGGCAACTGAATCAAGCCCCTACTGCCATATTAGAGGCTGTAAAACTGTTACCGTATCTCAGAGCTACAAAATCCTATTAATTTCTGAAATAAGTCCTCAGAAATATCTTGAGGAAAAATATTAAGGTCAAAAATTTTATGGTGTTAGATGCTTTTAATGAGCCTAGAAGCATCGTTAAATGAACTTTTAAGATACAGGCTGCTATACTGTAATTCTTTTAAATTTGTCTGTATCCTCACTGCTGCTGGAAGGAGCAATCCCACTCAATGTCACTGAGTGCATTAAGCTTTAATAGCAATTTGGGACGGATCCAGTCTATCATGACAAGTAATCTTTTAGATCAAAAACATCTTAAAATTTGGAGTGTAGTCATATCTATCTTTGAATAGATAGTGTTGCTATTTTTAATTAAGTTTGAACTATTTTATTTTGCTTTAACTTCCATTTAATCTTAGCAGTCAGAACCAGGAGGTACTGCATCCTGTAACCATCTGGCCTTTTCTTTTTGGTTTTCAGTTTAAAAGATCTGAAAAAATTTTGTATGTTAATGTGTATAGTGCAGATTGTGGTGGGACAGAAAGGTGGGTGGGTTGGTAATCTGGACTTTTTTAATAAAGATTGAAAATAAATCCACTCTAGCTTGCTTTATTTGACCTCACTCTTCTGAATATCAGCTGTAGAATATTGCTCTACAATTTGAACAAAAGAATGCCAATAGTGAGTCTTCATCGTGCTACATGTGATTCAGAAAGCCCTACAGATTTTGTTGCTGGTCAGATTGGAAAAATATGTTAGATGGGAAAATAACCCTTTCCAGCATAGTCTTGTTTAATATTTGTCATAGGAGTTTGACCACGTAAACAAAGAGATTATTGAGACTTAGCTGGTGGTCAAAGTGAAAGATAACAAACATAGTGTTTTTTACATAACAATGTCAAAATACCCAAGTTTGTTCAAGGAAAGATTTTCAAGTAGCAGTTTGTTTTATTTGCTGTTACTTTAAATAAACATTTCCTTCTCTAAAGAAGTATTTTCCATTTTTTTTTTAATTAACTTGATCTAAGTTTTATGACAAGGCTTAACAAAAAGGTCTCATTTCAGGATGCTGATAGCTTTCAGTACTTCCAGCAGAAATTTGTTAGTATTATCAGTTTCTGTGGTTAGGCTTTTATAAAAAAATCCTGCTTATTTGCTTGAATAATTACTTTACCATTATAATTTAATTAGGAAGTATAATTTGTGTAGGTAGGCTTATACTGTTCTCCTTTGGATCAAAGTGAGAACGGGTGTCTAAACAATTGCAAGTTCAAGCTCTGAAACCTTATTGTCTTAATTTTATGCCATAAAAAGTCAATTAATGCAAGATGTATTTTAGTCATGCCCTATTTATGGAGTTGTTCATAGCTTGTACTTAGGAAAGTGACTGCAGTTTGAGGAAGAAAACTTTCTCCTCTGGATACTATCCATTTTATGATTGGTACCAAATGTCGAGAGCAGATGCGAATGTAGGGGTTGCCCATCGTATTCATGCAAAGAGGACAGCATGTGCACAAGTGCTAATTTAGTTCTGTTGATAAACTTCCAGCAGTGTTTCTACAAAAGTGTCATAGGAGACATTCTCACGTTGGTATATGATGATGCTTCTCCTCTGATACTACTTGTGAAGCCTCTCTGATGGGCACTGTAACGGCTGCAAGGCGTTGGGATTAGTGTAGTAGCCTGTAGAGCAGACTGCAATACCCTCCTGTTGCAGTGATTAGCTTTGTGCGATCTGTTTGCCAGGTGAGCTTGGCTGGCTGTGAGACCATGTCTTCAAACTATTGTCATAGCAAAGGACTGGGATTTTTTTTCCTTGTTGAAATAATTGCAAATTGTACTGTGATCTTAGAGTACTGCATTTCATTACTGGGCTTGTAATCTATGTTTCTGCATAGTGCAAACAATTGTGTGGTTTATATGTGAGGGGTCAGAATTGGCTCCTGAGGTAATCTGGTGTACATGCTAGCTAGCATATTAATGAAGAAATTGAATGAAGAGCATAAGTTTTGCCTTGTGTGTGAAAGGTGGTCAGGATCGTGCAGTTCTCAGTGAGCTCTGAGGAGATCACTGAAAATTGGTGAGTTAGTGTCTGAGCAGGAGCAAAGAAGCTGAAGCAGGAGGAGTTGCAGTGTGTTCAGCTGAACTGAATTGTAAGTGTAATCCTAGTGCCCTCTGTTGCTGGTGGAGCAGCTTCTGTTGTCTGAAAGAAGTGCAATGTACTGAAGGCTGGTAGTTTGATATCTACATATGGAGAATTATGGTTAACTGTGTGTGTTTTGAGTGTGTGCATCACTGGGGCTGACTCAAAATACAATATGGAGGTGTGGTGACCTTGTCAGTGATGGATGGGAAAAGGTATTTTAAAAAGCGTAACTACATGCATTTTTCAGTGATACTTGAGGCTGCGGCTTTCTTAGGCAGGACATTAACATCATCCCTTACTGGGAGCTTAACATTTTTCTATGTTTGAGTCTGATTGTCAGGGAGCAGCAGGACGAGGTTGCTCTGCAAGGGAGACTGCCGGCAGCCAAGGGTGACAACAAAGAGCCTAGTCCCACACTACCCAAACAAGAAGAGTGGAGCAGTCTGGTGACAGTATCCAGGGACAGCCAACAGCCCCATTTGCCAGATAGGCCTGTAGTCATGAAGCACGTCCAAGGTCAAGTCAGCTGGTCAGGGCATGTGGCCAGGCGCAGGCATACCTGGAGAATGGCTCAGGCAGGGACCAAGGGCAAGACTCTGAGCTTCAGTGTAGCTCCCAAGCAAAAGAGGGAACCCCCGACAAGGCTTTTCATAGCTCTTTCCCACACGGCTCTTCTCACAGCTCTCTTGCAGCACCGCAGTGGAGCTAGCCTTAAGCATAGCGAGCTGACCCCCTAGGAAGGGGTGAAGAGGTAGTGCACAGGGCCTTGACGCTGACCTTTGAGTATGATCTCTTTGCCTGGAGGAGGTACCTTCAGTCAGCTATGCTTTTTTCTCTTGTGTTCTTGGACATATTCATTGACAACTGTGAGGCTGTGAAAATGTTAATAAACTTCTGATCCAATTTTCTTCACAGTTTATCCTATTATCATCATGTATATTGAGCTGGGTGTGAAGAAGGCGGATCCCTGTGGGACTCCACAAGTGAAGATTTTGGAGGAAAGAGCAGCACAAGGAAACCACTGTGACTTGCTCAGCTCTGTCACAGGACAACTGACACCCGCTCAGTACAAGGCTGATAATTTCCACTTTCAAGAGGCAGTAGGAGTCCACTAATGATCATACCAGCCCTGAAGGGAATGCTCACCAAGGCTTGCAGATTTATAAAGGATAGTGGGGTCTCAGCCAAGTATAAACCACTAACAGTTTTTCCCTCTAGGTAATATCCATCCTACTGCAAGACTCTGCAATATCTGATTTTTTTGAGTTTTTGTGGTATGATAGCTCCTTCAGAAAAGTGAATTCTGCCTTTTTTTCCTTTTAACTGCGGTGAAGATAATTAATGTTTAAGGGAAATATCACGCAGTTCATCATTTTAGCAAAGAACAATGAGGGAACAATATTAAGGACTTATTGGGAAGGGCCATGAGCTCTTTGTGTATATCACTGTCTCTGTGCTGGTAATACTATAGTTAGTTTTTTACATATTAAAGAAACCTTAGAAATTGCTGCCAGGATGAGAATTAATGGTATGCTCAAAAGTACAACTTGAGTCAGTGCTCCCTAGAGACCCCAGCAGAGAGATCACAAGTTGAACACCTCTGTGAAAAAGAAAGTGTAAGAGTGGGGCAAACAGGAAATGTTTGCTATTCTGCTTTACAACTTGAGGGAAGGAACAACGCAGCGTTAAGGCGTTAAAAATGTCTCTTTTGGATTAATGAGTTACATAAACAATCCTCACAAACTGGAGGGGAAAGGAAGTATGATTGTGTGATGGAACAGCCAAAGGAAGGCGAGAACAGGATTAAGACTATTGGAGAAGCACAGGGAAAAGGGGAGAAGAAAAAGCAAATTACACAGAAAGAAGAGAGAAAATAGTCTGAAAGAAGAAACTCACTGGAAAGGACAAATAGCTGGGCCAAAAGCTGCTAAAAAAACTTGCATTTATTTTGAGAAGATGGAAAATGATATGTATAACAATGCTGGAAAACATGAAGAAGGGGAAAGAAAACATTGAAATATAAATTGTATCTTCTGTAAATTGTATAATACCAAGAAGACTTGTCAGATATGAAGATGTTTTTTAATTAAGGTACTTGCTGAAAACAAGTGATTTTGTTCTAAAGCTTAATAGTGATTTTAAAATTTATAGTTTTTGAAAGGTGGACCATTTCCCAATTTGGATAAGGACCATAGGACAGGTATTGCATCCGGACATTAAATTCCATTCTGAATTTTGCTGGTGGTAATTCAAAGCTACGTGTTTATACTTAGCAGTAAAAGAGAAACTAGCTAGTTCTTAGAAAAGTTACCATCTCAATATTGCCAAGCAATTGAAAGTTTATTGATATCCTGGAAACTGTGTATGGTTCATGGTGTAATAAGAGAGACATGTCTATGTTCAAGGTGTAATAAGTAGAATATCAAGTAATCCAACAGCTAAATCGAATACTAGTGTACAGATTCACTGATTAAGGCTAGAAGTGAAGAATAGTGTTGCCATGGTGAAGTCTATACGATAAAGCACAAGAAGAACAAGCTAGTGAATAATTGATACATGTCTAAGATTAGAAACAATCATTTACAGTGTGCTCTTTGATATTCATGCATGCTTTTTACTTTAAAAAACCTCAGAGAAACACATTAGCATAGACTGTGACAGGTTTTTGCATGAACTTTTAAGCAAAGTACCAATGGCTTATGTGTGCGAGAACACACAAATATACAGTTACTGCAGTGCTAAGACTGAGAATTCAGGCATAAACCAAAAAGTTCAAAAATGGAAGGCTTTAAGCATGGGATGTATTTGGCCAGGCTGCATGTATTACTGTATTTCTTCGAAATACAACAGAAATAAATAAGAATGTGTGTCATAAGATTCAGTAAGACAAGTTGTAACCTTGTGCCTGTATGCTTACCTCCTTCTGGTTTTAGCCATATAAAATAGCTCTTAATTTAATTTTTAAAGCTTTAGTTTTGAATTAATTTAGTAAGGTGTCCTAGGCCATCTTGAATTAAGGCACAGTACTTACAAGTGTCCCGATAAAGCTTAAAGACACACTTTTTCAAAACGGATAAAAATCTGACTGCTGTTGCGAACGTATCTCTGAGTAAAGTCATGGAAAGCTGTTTTCTGGGATAAACATTGTAGATCTGCTGGAGCAAAGAACTGCAGGCATCATGCCTTTATAAACAATTTTGCTTAATAAATGTGTCATTTATTTTTATAAATGTATGATGGAAATCAGTGAACATACACAGTAGTTCTAAATACAGTCCAGCTGCCCTGTAGCAAACTTTACTGGCCATAAATTCCTTTTTAGCAATCCCAGTAGCAAGAGCTATTTTTCATTATTAATTAGCCCCATTAAAGTAAATAAAATACATGCAGTTGGCTCACATACAACAATGCTGAGGTTGGGGGTGTTGTTTTTTCTGCTTGCAAGCTGAATGAAATAATTTAGGGGAAAAAAATTGACTGATATGAAGTAATCTCTGTATAAATATTGTGTGCTTAAGTTCAAATATTTTTTTTTCACTCTTTTAATGCCTCAAGTTTGCAAACCATCTTGTAGTAAATGCCCCATTAAAGGAAACATCTCTTCATGTCCTCTAGGGTAAGTTAAGTTATAACCAGGTTATGACCGTATATTTAGAACTTAAAAAAGGACAAATCAGAATGAATCAAAACTAATTCAATAGTTACTGTGAAATAGTGATGGCAAATATAAAGGGATAGAATTGAGAGATTCCTTAAAGAAGGGTGGCAAATATCAGCATCAGGTTCAATTTTCGTTAATTTACTGCCTAGAATAAGTAGGGAGTAGCATACAGCACGTAACAAAAGCTTCAGATTTGTATTACATGATGAGGCATTTGATTTCCTTCATTAACTTCTAAAGCTGCACAGGCTTCCTGTGCATTTTTCTGCTTAAAAATAGGCAAACTGCCACTAATGATTGTAAATGAATCAAGATATGCAAGCTGAGAGGAAAAGGTGAGGGGCTGTCTTTCTTAAACATAGTGGGGTTAGAGGATCATAGAGGTACTAGATATATGTAAAAGTGATCAGCATTTTTGTCAGCTGGTTTGTAATATGCCTAAATATTCCTATTTTGCACAGATAGAGGTATTTAAAGATTGGGTTTTCAGACTTGATTTTTGTTGTCTGTCCCAGAACTGAATCAAATGTAAAACTTGTGTTGGTGTTTTATACATTGATGGTTTTATGCAGGCCAACCGTGGTCTGTGTAGAAGAAAATGTATTCAAAACCTGTATGGTTTTCATACTTGTATTATATGTGCAATGCTTTAACAATGGATTCGTACTGAACAGGAAAGAGGCTTTGTGTTGCCTCTGAAGCAAGGATCCGTGTATATGTAATAGTAATACTTTGTGGTGTCCTCTTCAAAAAGATTTTGATGTAGTTGCTTGCTGGAATGGTTGTGTTTCTTCCTGCATTCTTCAGTCAACTTTACATTAGATATTAGAAAACAGCCTTATGAATTGCAAAAAAGGGTAGGATTTTCCAGTACATTGAAGGTCTCGGATATACATGTCATTGGGGAACGTGAACTTGTTAGATGTACCTTTGAGAAAAGACTTACGAAGTTTATTTTTGAGAGAGGGTGGGCAGTTAAAATAGAAGTGAAAATGATACAGATCAAAAGCTAATAACTGTAGTTAACCTCAAAATTGAAAAGCATTTATCTTTTAGCATGGCCTCATCATTAATGGGAGACTCTTCAGTGAATGGCAGCTGTTGTCTGGTCCTTGCCTTCCTATTTGTCCCTTTGAAATGGAAGTTAGAGGGCTGCGAAGGTTTCCCTCTGGACGTTGGACTCGGCAGTTCCCTGGGTGCTGCACTGAGCCAGGGTCATAGCGTCGGCAGCAGAGGTGCACTTTCTGTGACTGGTCCTACACCATGTTTTGAAGCTCTGCTGAGTGTAGCTGACATGGGCTGCGTTTTGAGGTCTACTGTTCAGTTAAAATGGTGTTATAATATTATACACAGTGAAGGAAAGCTGTGTTATTGCATAAACACTACAGACACAGTTATCGTCCTTAATTAGCATTTCAGAAATTTTGAAGTAACATCTTGAGAAAAATGGCAGCATCAAAGCCTGTCTATGTGCACATGCCTCCAACAAAGGCAAAGGGGCTATCTTCTTTTTAATAGATTAGTGAAGGGTTAAGCCTGTATTCCAGCTACCTGGTATTTGCTGTTTTTCTGTTATATTTCCATGGAATTTAGATTATTTTTTTCTATGCCTTATGTCCCATATAGGTTGCTAAGCATCAGTATATGTTACTGTCTATGATTTGCATACAGGAGAACATTAACATTGAAGTTGCATGCATTTGTTAATATTTGTTTACATTATTTCTTTGTAAGCAGTTTCTTGCAGAAAAGCCAGGTAGTGCTGAATATTGCAAATCACAGATATTCTCAAGTTTCTCTCTCAAAACTTGAAACTTATGTAGTTTTTCCACCTGTTTTTTAATAGAGTGATAGACATTTGTCAGAGGCCTCAGTGTCAGAGGTGAACAGATCTGGATCTTCCTCTGAGCACAGTGGAGAAGAAGAATGCATCAAGGGCTCTGCTCACTATTAATACTTTTGAGAAAAGGATGTTTAGTCGAGATAGATGTTCATCTTGTTTTGTTAGCGTAAGTTTCGAGTAAAGTGTTCTCTGCTTAATTCTGAAGCAGTTTGCTGGCAGCATGATTAACAGCGGTTTATTGTGCGACCGACGAAAGCAATATTGATTGCAAGTATAAAGGCGTCCTTACAGATGCTTTCTGAATTGTTTAGTTTTCCTAAATTAAGTAATCTTTTAAAGAATTTTGCGATTGAATGTCTTTTTTGAAATTTATCTATTGTTTTGGAAGTCTTCATAATTCTGATTCCGATTTCATTTTTGAGATTGTCATATACATAACAGCTAGAAAGTGCAATCGCTAAAGGTATTACCCAGAACACTACTATTATCAAGTCTGGGCACCTGGAGTTTGGTTTTGTATTTTTTTTGGCAGATTACTCATATTCAGAAACTTTGGCTCTGATAGTTCAAATTTTTCATTTCACATGGGGATCGGTATTTCTTTTTTGTCTTTTTTTGGCATTAAATATTTTAATAAGTAAGTGGGCAGAAAACTGATTGGTATTCCAAACTAAAAAAGTTACTTACATGCTACTTCTGTTAGTTGTTGTTCTTAATAATTCTCTCTGAAGGCCTTTATGTATAAAGGCCTAACAGATGGATAAGTCAACTGTAAGTCAAGGGGAGGCCTTACTTGGTTGTTATTTAGATTTATTATTCATTTTCTACTCTTTTTTTATCTAAAATAATGAAGAATTACTTGAGGTGCAAAAAGAAAAAACTAATGCTGTACTACATATTTTGCTTATTAATTAGACAAAGGAAATTTAAACTAAATTAAAGAGATGGCTAATTTTATAACATGAAGGGAAGATACTGGCTGCAGTGGGTGTTTTGTTTGGTTTTTTCCTTAAGCTGCTTAGCTGGGGAAAAAAACTATGCAGATCATGATAGGAAAAGGGTCTCTGGAAAATAAATTTCTGTTCTACCATTTTTGATACCCATCTTTCAAATCATTCTTCCTGCTCGTGCCTGCAAGAAAAGCTGGAAAAGTTCAGGTCTAAATCATGTTTGGGATTCTTTGTACAAATTGCATAAGAATTTCATCCAGAGTTTGTGTATTGAAAATTGCAGTGTCTGGGTCACTAAAGCTGCTTGTATATCTAATTAATCAAAACAGAGTGGAGAGGGAGATCAGAAAAAGGAAAACTATTTAATGAAATGCCAGTTTAGAGATCAAATTTAATTAAAACTAGCAAAACAAAAGTAGTAGTTCCTATCTGAAAACTATTGCAGCCAGCCACATCACAGAAGCCTACTAAAATAAATATAGGATTTTTGGCCCCAATTAAAAATCCAAGGTTTTTTATAAGAGGATTATTTTTCCTATTTTTGTTCAAACGGACCTCCACTCTTGCTGTAGTCACCAAACCAACACTTGATGCACCAATAGAGATGCTTGCAGTAGGACAGCAAGCCACAGAACTCTTCTGAGAATGCAGTGCTGTCCTGCTGGTGGCAAGCACAACACCCCACCGCCATTCACCTTCCTTTTTAGTCATGTATAGTAGACTCCTTACCTTTGAAGCAATAAAGTGTTTTCCCTTGTTACTTTGACTCCCAACGAGGCCATGGTTATGTGACCACTTTCACCAGGAGGAAATCAGTGCTGATGCTGGAAAATCAGATCCCTTCATCCTACATCCTGCTCTGTCCCGCCAGCTCTCTTGGTTGTGCTCAAGTCTTCCCAACAAAAATTAATGTGAAGTAGAGGGAGGGTTGGGGGTTTTATTGTTTGTGGTTTGATTGGGGTTTTTTAATCCTCTATCTCAGATGTTAGGGCCTTTTTAAAATACCATCTGATTCTGTCCTTTTCACTTTTGAAATTCTTGACAAATACAAGTTATTCAAGACTGATGGGCAGTTTTGAGGTGAAATTTGTGTAGAACCGTCGTGTTTTGAAAAGTTCTCTTATAAAATAGCCAGAGACACAAGAGTTTAAAACTAGAATGAGATGGCATTTATTGATATTAACTTTCAAAGTTTTCACCAATGTGGAGCTCTCCAGAGAGCCAGTATGGAGCTATCAGTGACCATGGTGGGAGGCAATAATCCATGTATTGCCACCCTGCTGGCAAACAAGGTGGATCCCAGCCTTCACTTCCCAGTTTTTAATAGTTGAGATGTTGATTTTGTATCACTTTATCTTCTTTTCTACTAGTGAATTAAGTAAATGTTTTTAGGACCACAGAATGTTTATTAGCGAACTGCCTTTGCTAATAGTAATCAGGTCGTGTGGGTACACAGTCAATTGGTAAGGTGAACACTTTGTCACAAATTAGGTAAATGTAAAAGAAACACGTGACCTTATCTATGTTTGGTAAGAAACAATCTGCCAAGTTGAGCTCTCGGGGTTGTATAACACCACATCAGAGAATAGTGCCTTCTGAGTACTGGTATGTTTATCAATCTGTTTCAGAGCATGAAAGATGCATCTCAGACTCTTCATTTAGTAAATGCATTTAGTGCATTTACTTACTGTGCAAAGCAACATAGTTACCAGTATGCTGGGATAAGAGTTGAAGTATAAATAAAGACTAATACTAGTTGTCTTTGCGAGCATGAGGAGAAAGCATGAGGACCGGAGGTGTATGGACAGTGTGAGCTGTATCGTTGTGCAGAAAGTCTCATGCTGCCTTCCTGAGCTGTTTGCACCAATTCAGAGCTGCAGACTGCTTAGGCCTGGCCAGGCGAAACCAAATGAGAAGTGCAGTCAGTTGGGTAGATGGAGGCAACTGATAGAGCTCTGCTCCTTCCAGCACCCAAACCAAAAGCTTTACGTTGTGCTGCACAGGAATAGCTGGTCTGAAGCAAGCACAGATGTTCCTGGTATGCCTTTGCACTCCATGGACTGGCTGAGTACATCCCTGCTGCCTGGGAGGTAGTTTATCCCTTCTGCATTAAATACTTCAAAAAATGAAAAATACAAGTTCTATAGGAATGTAAGTGGATAACTTCACCAGCTAAGCTTATTCTCACTGTGGTACTTAATCAGTTTCTGGGTAAGCATAGGAAGGGAAAGACTTTCAAATTGGGGAGGGTGGGAAAATCATTAAATGGAATCATTTTTATGAAACATGGCCAAATAGTTTTGTATTTTTTTTCTCATTCACTAATGTTTGAAGTACTGGTTTCCTTGATTCTTTCACAGAATATTTATTTATAAATCTCCAAAAGAATGTATTTTATCTTGTAATTTTGCCTAGTTTTAACTAGCACAAACTTAGTAAATGAAATTAATAAAGTTAATTTTATTCCTAAAACTCAGTCAACAGTAATTTTAATGTTTGCTTTCACTTTTTTTTCATTTTAACATCTCAACGTGAAGATACTAATACTAAACCTTTCTCTGTAACTATTCCAAATATCCAGCTAATTTACCGGTAACTTTTTTTAACAAGAATTTTTTGTAAGTGAAGATTGTTTTGGTATTCAATGGAAAGGGAAGATTAGTGCCAGATTAGCAAAGTATTTACATGATCCTCTGCAGGGATTAACCTGTTCTCTGCATGAATTATTTCTCTTAATAATCATTAGCATATTATGATCTCAGAATTAATTACAACTTTGAGTGGGAAATATTTTAGCTGCCTTTGATTCATTCTCCTATGTTGTTTGTTACCTTCTTTTCATACTAAGTTACATTTCTCATGAAGAAAAGCAATATTTCCCCTTGCACTCCCCGTTCCTGCATGTCTCTTTCTTTTGTCCCTCACTTTTACAGAATGTGACTGGTGCAATTGCTGTTTTGAACCCCACCCTTAGGGTTGCTAGGCAGAGGAACTTCATTGCGTAAGTAACCTGTTACTGAACAGGCTACTGCAGCCCTAACCAGCCATCTAATGAACAGCCAAGTCTTAAAGGAAGTAGCTTCTACCATTTACTGTTTGGAACCAGACCTTTTAAACATGGAAAAAAGGAAATGGTAAATTTGTTTTAAAGTAACAAAACAGCTAAAGAGAAAGAGATCTTTGCCAGCAGAAACTAGTATAAAGCAAGAATATAAATGCCTGAAAATAACTGACAAAACTCCTGAAAATGAATGGTAACATCATGCAGTGCAAAAGCTCGATTGCTTTTTTTCAATTCTGAGGTTTAAGGATGTGGGTTCAGTTTGGGTCCACCTCTGGCTTCTGCACTGGTTAGTGAGTGACCTCAAATGAACTGCACAGATTTTGTGAGATAGTTTCTGGTTTGTTCTGTGGAATAAGTGTTTGACTCTAATAATTCAGATCTTGACATTCCAAATCAAATTGATTTCTCCATCCCTGTTAAGTGGTAAAATATAAATTACCCGAAGTAGAAGCACATGTGTAAATATTTGAAATAGGGTAGTAATGCTTTCTGAGAAATAGTACTACAAATTTGGTTGGCAAAAGTTTATGTGCATTTCAGCATGTTCTAGAGATTATTAGCTGACCATCAGTTTTTATTAGCACCATCTTAAAGTCGATAAACACAGAAATATTAGAAGAGAATCGTGAAGCTGCATGTGGCAAAGAAGAGAAGCAGAGAGCAGGGCCTGGAAGGGTGGTGAGATAGTGGGTGTGAATTTCAGGTGAGCAGACGGGATGCTGTGAAAACAAAACTAAGCAGGTACAAAACTGTACAGAGCTTAAAGGTGCAAAGTTAAGAGATAGACTTAGGAGCACGTTTGCAGTTAGTTAAGAGTTAGGAGCAGGTTTGCAATAGCATTTCTGAGACTAAATTTTTCCCTGTCGTTAAACTTAAGGTCGGCTAAGAAAAGCTCTTTTGTTGGTTCTTTGGATTCTGGTCAGTGTTGGCTTTAGGGTTTAGCTGTAGGTAGATAAAGTAGGCAGTTACTTGACCATTTGGCTGGTGGAAGAAGCCAGACAGCTCACTAAGACCTACTTTGGTCCTGCCTTTGCTTTGCCTGTGGCTTTTCTTGAGTGGTGGTTCAGGGACTGCAAGATGGCCAGGCAGCAGGTGTTTACCTCCTGCTGCACAGCTGGGCATAGGCTGCTTTCTGCTGTTCTCACCTGCCGAGGGGCCAGAAAGGACAAAGCAGCCCCAATAACCCCCTGGGTGGCTTTTCTCAGAAGCAGCACGTACCATCCCTATCTCCCCCAGCGCCATGAGAGCACACCTGCTTCTCCATCTCAGTCCTACCACTTCCCCTCCTTCTTCCACTCCACTCCCCACTGCAACTTTGCATCTGCTGTTGCAAGGCTGTGAGCCGGCTTTGTGAAGCAGCTGCCGGGCTTGCTGGGCGACGGGCCTTTGCTTCTGGAAATTACACCATCTGGCCGTACACCAGAACGGAGTATATGGAGTTTATATTTAGATCACCTTGTATCTGGCATCTGGACTTTATTTATCTGCGTGCTTGACGAGACGTGGTTTGAGCACTTTCTTTTGTGGATGATATTCTATGTAATGTATGTATTGTCAGTTCTCAGTTGCCACAGTGAAAGATTTTCCATAAAAATAGTTGTTCTTTCTGTAAAGCTGTCATTTCTATTGGTGGGAGCTGCACATGAGATGCCGTTTATTACTGGTGTCTATTAGAAATATCAGACACAGAGAGGGCTGGTAAGGAACATTTTGCCCTTTTAGTTAGATCAGTTCTGACCATCTGCAAAAATGGGCTAATGCATGACAGGCCCAGCAGTACTGAGTATTCTGATATTAAGCTACGTTGTGCTATATATCTCAAGTTTCTATCAATAGGGCTGGGTTGTGGGGTGGGGTTTTGTTTTGTTTTTTGTTTTTTGTTTTTTGTTTTCTTTTCATGTGTTTTTTTGTATAAAGGAATCTTTGTCATAGCGTAAGGACAAAACAAGTGACGCTCTTAAATGAGTACACAAAGTAACATGCTGCAGGAAGGCCAACAGAGGGTGCTGGAGTGATGCAGCTCTTACCTTCATTACTGTTTTTGTTTTCTGGAGAACAATGTGTATTATGACAAACCTCCTTATTTTGGGATGTCTTACTGTACAGCTGTGGAGTTACTGCATTGTTTGTGCATTTAATGCCATAATTTTCATATTTTTAAATATTATTTTGTGTTATGAAGATTATTTCAGAAATGCCCATTAAGCAATAATACTTACAAGAACGTCTACCTACTTAGTGCATTTATTAATTTTCTTTAGCTCTAAAAAGAAATACAAATGAAAATCCTACTTTTTCAGAAGAAAAAGTTGGGCACAGTGGAAGTGCAAATGATCTTTGTGACTTATACATGTTGGATTGTACATATTTTGAGACTGATGTAACAAAGCACTGATCTATGAAAGTCATGGTTTGGTGTAAATAATACCTGTGTAGAAATAACATACTTACCAAGAAATGTCTCAAGGAGGACGAATAAAAAGTTAGATAGCGTATGACAAATCATTGTGCAACACTTCACAGTTAAACTAATTATATCCATACTGTACTTTATTTCAGGTTCCTCCTGAAATTTATCCTTGTTCAGGGTCTGGTTTCTGCTCTAGTTGTAGAGGAGACTGTGCCCTTTATATACTGGACTGAAAAGGTGGTGTGTCTGCACACGGTTGTAATGTTTGGCTGGAGACTGCTTGATTCAGCTTGCCCCTGTTCTTTGAAATAAAGTATGTCCATGAAAGTCAGCTTTTACAGTGTTGCCTGAGAGTCTGTTACGGAAAGCACTCTCTTCCTCTCCTCTTGACCTTCCTCCTCCCCCCAAAGTGAAGGGTAATGACTTCAGGCTACCAGAGATGGGAAAGTGCAATTTATCACATGGATATGCAAAACCAGGCGATTGCTTTTAAGATGCAGTCTCTCGTTACTGCACAGACGTCATGTATGATGGACTAAATCCAGGTTATCATCATTAATACAATGGAGTGAAGTATTCCATATTATGGGGATTTTCTTTGATGTGTAAAACTTCATAACCCATTTTTGTCCAAAAATCTTGTATGTCTCTGACAGCGTCTCACAGATGTGAAGGGACTTCTCAGCAGGGACATGAGGAACTAGAGTAGTTGCAGAAACCCATCAGATCTACTGTCTGTCACTTCTCATTTTCCAAAACCAAAACACATCTAAACAATTGGGCCTTATCTTTAAAACGCATCTGGAGTATAGCATACAAAAAGATACCCAAATTTGCAGGAAGTTTGAAGGAGCAGATCTGAGCCATGACTGCCCTGTCTATCTCAGTGACTTTTGACTCAGATGGCACAGTTTGATAGTTCTCTTAACGTTCAGGAAACTTGAACTCTTGCATAAATATGCAAGAAGAGAATTATCCAGACCTACAGTAGTGCTTCTTAAAGTGTAGGCAGAACTACTATTGTATTTTTATGGAAAACAGCTGCAAAGGGCTAACCAGAAGGAAAAAGTCACTGAAGAAAGAGAAATAAAAATGTATAAGTCCTTTAATAATACATGATGAAGTGGTGAGGGTGGTTTCTGTTGTTAAGGGAAGGGTGGGGAGAGGAGACAGCGTTGTAAACCACCGCCTTATACAGGGTTGTAAAACACTGCCTTGTGAGATAGCAGAAAACTGAGTATCATTTGCTA
Source organism: Fregata magnificens (assembly GCA_013389945.1). Taxonomy (NCBI): domain Eukaryota; kingdom Metazoa; phylum Chordata; class Aves; order Suliformes; family Fregatidae; genus Fregata; species Fregata magnificens. Next base: position 156,238 of record WAAD01016719.1, read on the forward strand.
ATATTGACTCAGTAGATCTTTTAATTAAGTGCCCAGTTGAACATTTCACGGGGCTGAACAGGTCAAGTAACGTTGTTGGAGTTGGACTGTCCTGTTTGCTGCCATGCGTCTGGAGTATTCAGATTGAGATATGCTGCTAAAGAGCACTGTGGTTGTCCAGACGGGTTGTGACTCTGTCCTTGAAGGTATTCAACGCTTTGGTTGGACAAGGCCCTGAGCAACCGCATCTCGTATTCAAGTTAGCAAACAAGGTGTCTTACTCATGTCACAGGTCTATGTAGCATCATCACTCCCCGAGCTCATAGAGAGCATTCAAACTGTCCTCATAGTAACAAATTTCAAGTTGGATATGATAATCCAGCATTATGGGCCTCTGGGCATATGGCACTCTCCCTCCAAAGTGTGGTACCCAGATGTGCTGCCACTAGTTTTGAGCACAGACATGGTGCAGGTGGCAGTCTCAGTTTCAGAGCCTTTGTGCATGTTGGGATCTGCTCAAAACTCTCAGCTTCTTTTCCATCACCACCTTCTGAAGCAGCATTAAAACCTAGGACACACTGACAGTAACATGGCATCATATGATGAGTGTATTGTTCAGAGGAGGAGCACTAGAGACAACTTCATGCTCCTTTGGTACCATGACCGGGTACCAGGTCATAACATAAACCAGGATATAAACCTAATATACAATAAGAATAGTCCTGCAGTCCAAAAGCTACCCCTGTGTCGAGATTTTTGGGGGCTGAGAAGATTTCAGCCAGTCTAGGTCAGGAAACTTTGCAGTGTTTTTGTGCTGCTTCCATATAGCATAAGAGCAAATGTACATAGCCTGTTTCAAAGAATGGTTATGGGTGAATAACTTTTGTTTCTGACCCTGCAGCTGTTACTAGGCTGAATTAAAAAATTGGCTGCCAGATGCCTGTAGTTGCACCAAACAGAAATATAATGTTTCCTGTTCTAATAGGGACCTTGCAGTTATACCCGAATAGTAAAAGCAGATTCCTGCTCTCAGCATTTTATTTTCCAGAGGCACCTCTCTGTTTACTTCTGTTTAAGGAATTACAGCATAACTCAGTTTCTGCTGTTGCTTATAGTTTCTGACCAGAAATCTACCAAAAAAAAAAAAACAAACCTCTAGTTCATATTGTCAGTGTAAAGACAAGTTGTAATTTAAAAAATTTACGATATTTTTCTATAAAATTTTCCGACTTGTTTTATGTCTCTATCCAAGAGCATGAATAACTGGTAAGGAAGTATGCAGTAATTCTTTTAACAGCATCTATTATGAAATGTTTGGTAGATAAATACCATTTTTAAGGTCATGTTTTAGGACTTGAATTTTGTTTAATCTTTTGTTTAATTTAGGAGCAGTAATATGTCATTTTTTCCAGGTGACTGAAGGTTAAGGCGACTGTTATTTTCCCTAGGTAGTTGTGATGGCCCACAATGCAAAACAGTGATCTCCAGGAAGCAAGCAAGATAGCATCCAGACTGCTTACAGTTAACCCATCTCTGCCTGAAGTAGAAAACTATTTATGAAAATTACATTGTGAAATTAAAGCATTAAGAGACATCACTACTGGAAACTGTCAGTTCAGGGAAAGGTAAGACTTTGCATTAATTATCTAGTCATTATGGATTTACATGAGATTTTTCTGTTAGAATGATAGTGAATTTTATCTATGAATGCATTTCTTTATTGAATAAATGTGACAACTATTATCCTTTTCTTAGTAAATAGTTAAAAGTCTTTTGCATAGGTGAAAAAGATAAAACATGCATATCGGGATTTGGAAGTTCATGTATATGTAGTTCTTACTGAAAAGGATTGTGTGCATGAATTTAAATATTTGGCAATGACAGGTTTTGGTTTCTTATGGCTTCACTTTAAAAATAAATTGCAAAGCTATATTAAGACCATCACATGTGTGACATGACATTGTGCACATACTTTACTACAAGTATGTATGGACTCTTTGCCTTAATGTTAGTGAAAGTTGGCAAACCATCACCAGGAGCTGAAGAAACTTGTGGGTTTTAACTAACCTGATACAGTGCAAGTGTCTGGTTAAAGCCTTGCTGGGACTGAAATTCCTTACAGGAAACAGGTGGCTATATTTGGTTTTGTAAATGCTGATACGTGTTTGAAAACAGATGAATAAGCATTTTGCATGTGTACTAAATATCTGAAATAGCTGCAGTTGCTACCATGCATTTATATCTCAGTGAACATGAGTAGAAATTCATCAGTGTCCTCTTGAACAAAACAAAACAAAACCTTTTTTTCCTACTAAAAAAGGTTGGATGGGTTTTAACCTATCATTATTAAGCTGTAGTTAGTCCTTCTGTCATATAAAAATAAGATTTCTTGGAGTCAATTAATATTGCCCTGTAATCGGCTGTAAGTCACAGCAAATTATATTGTTAGCAGTATTTCTCCTGGACTACTGGCTTCCATAGTGCTCCCAATTCTACTCCACTGAAGAGTGAAATATTTTCTTTTGCTTTTAAACTGCAGTACTATAAAGGCTCTTGACAGGGCCACAGACTTTTCAATCTGAGTGGTTATTTTTATGTTCTTTGTTGATTGCTTAAGTACAGATTTTTTGGTTTCAGCTTTTCTATTTTTAGATGATGATTTTCAGTACATTGGGTCAATTATTATAATACCATTTATTATTCAGTGCCTATTTTATTTTGATGTAGTCTTTTTTTTATCCAAGACAGTGCAGATCAAAACAATTAGAAGCATGTATTTATGCTGTAGAGCACAGAGATCTGTAAATGTGTGATATATGTTATAGACCTATATAACCATTATGAAGATGGTGATTTTCATTGCCTAGAGATAAACTGCTCTGTGCAGCAGGGCTGTGTACATGCATGCTGACATGAAAAGGGCTCCATATGGCTGACTGTAAAAGTTCAGTTTGACTTGTGGTAGGGCTCTAGGACACATCTCCGCAGCAGCATGTGCGATTTCAACCTGGTGTGCCATTGGAACATGCTAAAATTCCTGTGTCAGTCACTGAAGGGTGTAGGGGAGACGTCTAACCCCTATAAAATAATGCAGTCACAGGAGTCTAGAGCACAGTCGGTAGTGCTCTAGACACAAGATTGAGCACGTATCATTGCACCATGTGATCCAGGAGGGAATGCATGATGACTCTGGTTTGGAAAAGTACAACTATATGTAATTACACGCTCTAAGCTGGGAAATGAGAGCTGTTTCCTAGACTACCTCGCGACTGTAATTCTAGGACCTCCTATGTCCTGGTTAGGCAAACTCAGAAAATACTAGATTTGGCCACTTCTGGACTAGTTTACCTGTTTTACTGTGACTTGAAACAACTGATTATACTAATGCTTTTCCTTCACAAAGCAGTTTAAGAAGATACAACCTCTCAGCAGTTAAGCTAATGGCTTCTGAGTGAAAACAGTATCTCATGACAGCAGGCTTCCTACTCCAATGAATACAAATTGGCATATTAGCAGGTGTCTTGTAAATGTCCTTGAACTCAGAGCTGGAATTACATGAATATGCAAACATAGGGGCTTTTATTTTCTAAAAGGGAGATGCGACCAACTGACATGATGTGCTCTTGTGAAATCTCTTGTCTTTTACAGTTTAGAAAAAATCCCAAGGCATGGAGGGAATGATATAGTTGCATTTAACTAGAGCAGTGTTGGTTTTTAATTACACTGGGGGTGTATCAGAAAAATTAGCAGTACTAAAGTCTGATGAATGTGGGACCTATTATCTTGCCATAGGTTCTCTCAGTTTTTGGAGGATGACGTTGCTGGCATCAGCAAGAGAATGCTAGGGGAGATCATATCTGTTGCTACTCATAAACATAACTGCCTTATTTCCTCTTATTTATTTTAATGCTGCACTATATATTCATGCTCTTTGATTTATTTGATCTGATGATATTTTAATAATATATTTGTCCAGCTCTAAATTGAACTCAATCAGTTCTGTGCCTTTTGGCTTTTGGAAGTAATGAATGAAAACTGTCTATTTAGACCCACCAAGGTACGTGACAAGCTATCTGGCAGTAATCTAGGAATGCAATTAAACGTGTTTAATTATGTACTTAGTTTGCTAGGTTAGGGTTTTAAAATTTTGCAAGGTGGAGGCCTCACAGGACATAAAAACTCGACCAGTTTATTTTATTTTAGTGCTTTGACTTCATTTTTCAAAGTTTGAGAAACTCCATCATTTCTTCACTCAGTTAGTTGTGAAGCCTGTGCTACCTATGAAGGTCCTAATTTTTACTTAAGTTCTGATAGCAAGCATTGGTTTATTGAGTGTTAAAGAAAAGTGCAGATCCCAGCTGCTATAGGTGCAGGAAGTTGTCCTCCATTTCGATCTCCCTTTTTGGAGACACTTAAGCCTGGCTGTGTGGAAGAGTCCAATTCTATAATTGCCTAAACTATATAAATGGGTCATAGTACTTCACAAGCTGATCGATGAGATATTTGAACAGGTTGGACTGATACAGAGGAATAAATTAGAGCTAGGTGTCCAAGAATTGAAATGGAGCATGAATAGACCGGTAGTTTAAAAAATGAAACAAGAAAAAAAAACAGAAAAGGAAGAACTAAAAATAGATTTGTTTTGTTATTTTTAGGGATTCCTACTGGTTGCATAAAAATCACTGAACTTAAAAGGTCATACTACCAATGTTCAGTACCTTTCAAACATTCATTTTAATCTAGTGCAGAGATCCAAATGAAGACTGACACTTGGAATTTGGGGGAGGCAATGTAATTTTTTCCTAATTAAAAATATCAATGTTCTAGTTCGAAATCTGTTCTAGGAAACAGATCAGCATAATTCATCATGTTGTAGCCAACAGTACTGATATTGTCTTGAATAAGGTAATAACATTTTAGGGCTGATAAGCATCATTTAATATTGCCTAAGAGTGGGTTTTGTTTTTCTTTTCATGTCAAGGTACTGCAACAGTTCATGAAAGGAATTTATCAATATTAATCCCAGAAGAGTTCTTCAGAATCTTTATAGCTATAAGATGTGTGAGTGTTTAAATAATTTGGTTTTTGCTTGTACCTTTTTACTTCCTTAAAAAGAGGGGAAGAAAAAAAAGGAGAAGAAAAAGTGGGAGACCTGCATCTGGTATTAAAGAAAATATTTTTTGTTTAGGAGTGTGCATAGCATGAAAGATATCACAAAATAGGCAGCAATTATTATTGAAACAGCAACTACTTTGAAAAAAATCACAAGATGAACAACAAAATCATAGAAAGTATGCCATTATTTCCAAAGTAAATATTTTACCAAATAGGTTTTTGATACAAGGAACAAGATGTACAAGGAACAGGATGTGATACATATCCAGTACAACATTTTAAACACATTTTAAACTTCCTGGCTTTTCCTTTGCTTATATTTAGATAAAGCTTAAATGGTTCCACTCAATGCTATTTTGCTTTGATTAAAACAGATAACATTTTCCCCATGTAGGTGGCTGATTTGGGGCTTTTTTAAGTATAAGCAATTTCTTCCTGTACGTGTTCCTCCATATAGTAGAATAAGGGAAAGGCTTTCGTTCTCCATTCCCCCCTATAGAGAAATAAGCTAAAAAGTCCAAAGATACAGATACACTACTTTTTCTCTCAGTGCTGATGTGCTATTTTGGGATATGTGCTGACCTACTTTCTATGTTTCCAGAAAGCAAGCTGAAAAATTTTAGCTCAGGTTGCAGAAAGATTTGGATTTATTTTTCAGTGGATTTTTGTACATCCTTTCACGTAGATATGCACACACATACACGTTGGCTGATGTGGGGGTTGATGTACAGTAGCAAATCAAGATTGCCAATTTTGGTACAATTTCAACAATAGTAGCAGCAGAGATCTGCTGCTAGACACCTGCCTGTAGAGGATTTGACAAGAAGATGTTTCCAATCTAGTGGTGCAGTTATTTGGAGTTACATGATAAGATAGAAAGCTTTCAGTTCCAAATTTTGAATAAATTTGATACCTAAGTAAAAACACCCAACATTGCTGTAAGAATCTCGTTATATTTTTCCAGTTTCTTTGTCATTGTCTTAGAGACTGGAAGATAAACCCCCTTTGAATCATGTACTTTGACTCTGTGTATCTCTTTATTCAGCTCTCCGACCATCAGAGAATGTTCAGCCCGTTAGTTTGCCATTCCCAATTAAAATAATGATGCATAGAGCTTGGGAATTGTATGAACAAATTATGAGAGAACAAATTATAAGAGAACAAATAATGAGAGATGAAGACCTGCTCCTGCCCTCTGCTTAGGGCAGAAAAAATTCATCAGCCCCAGCAAGACTGTGCTCACATGTGGGCTCTTCCCAGCAGAGCAGCTCTGCTGGTGGAAGAAAATCCTTTTTTGGTTTATTGTGCTTCACTCACGATGACCATAGTGCCGAAGGTCTTGGTGTGGCATTCCTCTCATCTCACCTGTATGAGCATACAAAGGTTAAGCGTCTGTAAGTCTCAGTAAAAGTGTGCAGTTAAGGAGAAAAGACAATTTCTCCTATCCTCAGTTATACTTAATCTTTGAATGTCTGCAGCTAGGTGAGAGAAATCCAGTCCTTTTGCTTTGCATATACCACAGCTTGAGTAGGGAGTTTTGTTAATTTATTGGTACTGATGTAGTTCTACTAGGAAAGGCTGGACAGTGTAAATGAGGCCTCAGAATATCATGAATGGCAGGTCTGAATCTTCCTATGACTTACACACAGCTTCTTGCTTCTCTGGAAAGTATTATGACCTACTTAAGCTAACCTGTGGATATGTCATATGTACATTTTTCTAAGGCATTTGATTTGATACTTCTCTTCTTTAAATTTACATTGCATAACATAAAGACTATATACAGTACTTTTAAAAAATCTGTCTCTCAAATCTTTATTTATAGTTGATAATTGAGGTGAGTTTTAACTCTGTGTGAGAGTTATGTTAAGAATTCGATAGATTCAAGGTTTTTAGTAGGTTTTTTTAAGCATTTGGATGATGTAAGATTTTCACTTCTTAAGTATCCTCTGCAGTCCTACTACTTTCCAGAGTGTCCAAAATTGATGGGATATTAGTAAATAATGAAGTTGAATCAGTATTACAGCTGATAGTCATACGTGACTTGCCTAGTTAAGCGCTCATGGTACAAGAAAATGTGTTTTTAATGCTGCTACATGGAAGGTGGTACGAGCACAGATTGTAAGGTTACAAATACAAAACTCTTCAGGGTAGTAATTTTGAAGGAAAGTCAAAGGGCAATTTAAGAAGCTTGTTCAGCTTGGCTGTCAGTGTGATGCTAAAATATTGTGGTACTAAGATATTGTATCCAGCGCCTTGATATTTCCACTTAACAATGAGGTATAAATAAAGGAGAAAGTTAGTTCAAAAAAAAGGCCTGTGGATTTTTTCAAGGTCTGGAGGGGGAAAAAACAACAAAACTTCTATACTGTGAGGCTTAAAGAGTCAATCATGTAAATTTATAGAACAGAAGTTTGCAAGATGAGTTGATCATCATCTACAAATTCTTGTCTTTTAAAAAGCCGTCTCAAAGCAAGGAATTTCTCAGCTTTATAAATAAAGGCACCTGGAAGTTGAAGCTGAACTAGCTCCATCCAAACCCAAATTTTCTCACAAGAAGGGAATATTAACATTGAAATAGATGAGTTATAGCATCCCCTGCCAAGGAGGGAGGAATATCCCTATCATTGTCGAACAGGCACTCCCAAAAGTTAACTTTAACCTTGCCTCTTCTTGGTATGGTTAATGGAGAGGCAGAGGTTATTCCCAGCCCTGAATCAATGGCTCTGTCCATTGGCTGTGAAAGAGTTATGGGAGACCAGGCTCCCAGGCTGAAATTAGGCTTTGTGATTTAATTCTTATAAGTCCCTAATACTTTCCAAAAGCCTATCTTAGCTAGCAGGAATAACTCTGCAGCCTTCTTTATACAGTTGGTCCAGACGACCCTCACTTACACTTATCTCTTGTTTTTTATGTTCTTGTGCTGTATTCTTTCCCATGCAAGCAGATGTGTCCTGCTTGTACTTGAGAAACATACGTGGGAATCTCGTTTCTGCTGAAATGTGATCTGAACTTCACCCATTTCTCCGTGTGCCTCCAATCTGTGTAGGAACGAAGGGGATCTCAGGTTATTTAGGCCCCCTTGGGACGCCCTATTAGTTTCCACCTTCCCCAAAAATATTTATTACTTTTGAACACTATGCTGAAAGAGCTGTTTCCCTAATAACTCTGCTGTTTGGAGTCAGGATTTGGAAGGATAGCCCCAAATAATTTTCTCCACCTAAGAAAGATAGAAATGATATGACCAGCAGTGTGAAGTGCCATGAGTAGGTCTGATCCTTGCTATCATACTTTTTCACTTCCATAGCTGAAAGCTGGTCTCAAATGCAGAGTTGCTTTATCAGCTAATTTTGCAGTGCTAACATGACAGTAGGGCTTAACTACAAAAAATGTAAGGGTAATGATTCGTAACACAAACTGATCGAAGGACTTATCTTACTGACATATGTTTTCCTGAAAATAATTCGTTTCGATAATATTACCACTTTTTCTTGTGTGTTTGCATAATTACAGAAGTGTTCAGGAATGTATTTTTCATCTTTGCCTGTCCTAGAGACTGGTAACAACTTGACTTCCCAGAGATAAACCAGATCATGGTGTTCTGTGCTATCACAGGCATTAGTTCTTCAAATTCCTCTTGAAACTAATCTGAAATGTCAGGAAATTATAGTTTATCTGAGCTATGTGAGGATACTGCAACAGGGCTGCACAGTCTGTGTTTGAGTATCTTTGAATCTAGATTAATTTCAGGATTATCATCCTGAGTCATGAAAGCCCTAAATGACCTACAGTTCAGCTGAAAAACTTACTGCTCCTCAATATTTTGCCAGTCATCTTAACTTGGGGGTTATAAAGCCTGGAGCTGAACTTGGAAGAAGCAGGAGGACGATGGTGTTCATGCACCTCCCTGGACTGTGGAATGAATTACTGGAAGAATTCAGTGGGAATCTCGCTATGTTTTGGGAGTGTTGCAGGATTTATCTCCCTTGGCAAGCTTTTTTCCCTCTAACTAAGCTCTTAATTGACTTTGTGTGAAATAAATTCCCCAGTTCTGAAGCTCTGCATAGAGATAACAGTAGAAGACAGTAAGGAGTGGAAGGGTGTTTCCTTTTTCTTGAGAGCTGATACATGTTTTGATTAATGTTCACAGTCAGCGGGCAAACAGGTGTCTTAAAATGTGTACCTGCTACACCGAGTGTCTGACTTAAACTAGGTTATTGCACAGTTTCATTTAACACTAACACTACGTTTTTCTCAGCTGTTTTCATACGTGTTACTAGCCAGAATAAGGTTGTGGCATCTTAGTTTAAAATTTAGCAGTTGCACAGCTGACACTCAGAAAAGTATCTCTCCTTTTCTCTTCAGTTGTTGCAAGAGTGATCTTTATTTCTTATTTTCACTGCGTACAATAGTGTGTGTATATATATGGTGTTTATCTGATGAGCCTTGGGCCACCTCAGCTGTGTACAGGGACACACTTTCAGCAACACAATCCCTTAACGGGAGCATCTGTTAAACACATGATCTCTGTTGTCATTTTGCCTGTATTACAGCACTTGCAAAGGGGGCACAACTACTCTTTTCTGCTAATACTGTTTTGAATGCATCTACTGTCATTCTTGCAAATTAACTATTGTCAAATTAGTCTAAATTGTAGTTAACTCAGGCCAGTACATAATCACAAAGAATCTCACCCAAATTTTTAAATGTTTTTCTAATTCGTTCTTGTTCTGCTTGGTTAATAATAGCTGTGACCACTGAGGATCCTAATCTGAATAATCATCAGGAAATTGAATAATCAGTATACATCTGTACAGTTTTATTAGCCACATTAAAAATGTATAAATATATATATATATATATTAAAAATGCACAGGCACACTACCTTAAATCTAACATTGGTATGCAGGCTATATAAATTGTCTCAGGTTTGTAGCAGTATAATACAGCATGATGTTTTTCTAGTCCTGTCTAGGAACAATGTTTCAGGCATGATTTGGATGCCATCTTGTCATGCAGCTGATACTTAAAAAGTCAGAGGAAAATAATCAGTAAAATTGGGAGCTTTTAATGGCATTGTTTAAAAAGGCGATGCTTTTTAACTAGTTAGGTTCTCATACATCTTCAGGAAATGAGTTGGAGGAAAGAGAACCCCAAAATATCTCTAACTTCAAGTAAGTCTGTACAGGGAATCTTATTCTTCCCTTCATGTTTTGTGGGTTTTTTTCCCTTTTTCAGTCTTTAAGCACTTGGAATTTTTCACTTACCTTAAAGCTTGCTTTAGGGGTCAGCCACTGCTTGCGCTTGCCAAGCAGTGCTTACTGTTGCTCGAGGCAGCACTGTCGGTTACTTGCCGTTGGCCACTGCTTCCTGTGGTTTGTAGACCCTGAGTTTCCTCACGTCCTTTCCTTTTCCCTATTTTTTACATGTGTACTGGCTGTCATCTTTTATCTCAGAGAGTGAAAAAAAAAAAAAAGAAAATGTAGATTTAATATTCAGGTAGCTGTTCCTTTCCTTGCTTTCTGTCTGTCTTTCCGTGACAATGTAACAGGAGCTCGAGACTGCTTCTAAATCCACATTTATGAACTTGTGTAGAGAAACTTTCTCTCAGCCCCTCTCATTTTACCCAGGCAATGCTTTGCTTACTGCAGATGAGAGAGGGGTACGGAGAGAGAGTTTTTACTTGCAATGTGGAATTCAAATTCGGGAGCACTGGCAAAGCATGAGTAACCAGCTCGTCTAATTCAGGTGCAGTGGTAAGAGAGGTGACGGAACTCTGTTTTAAGTCTGTACACAGAAAAATGCTTACTTTATGAAAGAAGCATTCTACTGTATTGCAATGTTAGATGCAATAAGTGGATCTTATTAATAGTGTTCAAATGCAAAATAAGTATTTATAATAAAACTACAGAAGTTTAATATTGTACAGGTAAACACATACAAATCAGGTGTGGGATATTTGTATCTGTATCTGGAGGTTTTAAAGATAGTTTACACATCCATGCTTTACGATGCTGTAGCAAAGTCATGTTGGTTCTTGTATACTGCTGACTTCTGTAGCGGGGCGTCTGAGCTGAAACTCATGTCCTCGGGGTTGTGTCTCAATCATTCAAGGCATTCAAAGTAGCTGGTAAGGATGTGTTCTGGTGTTTCTGGAACTCTGGCCTCAGGTGGAAAACCTTCATTTTCCTACTGATTGGGCTGACACTTGGGACAGAATTATAAGTAGTTCTGTGGAAGCTGAGATACAGCCAAGTTTATGAAGAGCAAACTGAGTATTTCTGTAATACTAGAGAGAGAGAATAAAATTAAGTCAAAGTGTATATAAATCTGTATGTTACAATTCCTATGAAAGGGGATGCACTGAAAGCATGCCAGACAAATAACTTTAAACCTATTTCCGTGTGCCAGTCAAGAATACGTGCATGGTTCTGACTCCCCTGTGAGTGTGACAGCTAGGAAGGAGGGTGGTTTGCTAACTGATGGAGGCAGAATGCATTTGTCATCTTAGATGAAAATTTAAGATGCTTTTGTAAAGACTGCTTTTGTCTCTGGGGAAAACTGAAGGATAGGCTTACACCTTGCAGTTTGTGTGCTCCTTTGGCCAATACTATTGCTTTAATAGATACCTTTACGATCACTAGATGAAACTGAGAGCGCTAATTTAGAAAATCAGTTGAATAAAACTAGGTTATGTTTCTGTCACTGTTAGGGAACCATCTACATTTATTGTATTGTTACTAAAACTCTAGAATTACTATAGCTAAATGCCACTTTCCTATTCAGCACACCACACCATGCGTGAAAGTGAAGTGGGCTTTTGGGGAGAATATGGAGAAGCTGGAAAGCTGCAGGCTCAGCATATAATCAAGCATCCTCTGAGCTGATACTGAACAACAAATATTTCTATGCTGCAATTCCTTTAATAGTAGTTATGAATACACTTATTTCTGAAAACTAACAGTATGATTTGTGCCTCTGAATTTAGGTGTGGCCTGAGTACACATATAAGATCCATCTGTCTGGGGACTCAGGCAAAATTGAGATACTTTACGTATTTGTCTTGAATGGAAAACAAAGATAAAAGCTACACCTGGCTGCTCAGACCACTGCACTTCTGAAAATGAGCAGGTGTCAGTGTTGAGGATCTAGGGAACAGTCTGCCCCAACATGAGGGTACAGATGAAGCTTATACCACTAGGAGCCTGGGGAGTAGTGCTTTCTGCTGTTCTGGAACCTAATCCCACTAGAGCCAACACAGTTCTCCCCTATTTTTTTTTTTTNAGTACAGCTCCTGGCCTGGATGACGTGTGATCATGACAGCCTTGATTCAGAGCTTAAGTGGTGCTGGAGATTGGATTCCTAAGATTTGGACAGATATCACTCAGAACCAGACTGAAGTGGAAGTCAAATGGTCCGAATCTCACCCTTAATTAGTAGCAGATGATACAAAATGTGTTTCATTATGTGGATGTAGAAGTAGTATCTAGACTCAGAAAGGGAAACAGCTATTAAAGAGCTAACTATTATTACTGGATCCAAAGACTGGTGATAGTTGTTACCTTTTTTTTGTGTGTGTGTGCAATGACATAATACTCACCACATACTAGCCCAGGGGTTCGAGATCACATCTTTGCATCACGTTGTAACACAACCTGTTAAGACCTCAAGCATGGATATTCAGGGAGGATGTGATGGAAGTCAAGTGACCGTGCATTAAGTAGAGTCTGACATTATAGGAAGATGTGGCGGGTGGGAAAAGATGAGACATGAAATCTTCACAAGGGCTCAAGGGCTCTGCATAGCAGAATTTTCTCTCCTTCCTTCTTTTCAGTCTGGTACTCATTTCAAAGTGTTCTCGGATACACTGTTCCTGTATTTGTTTTCTTGCAGTGTAGGAAAGATGTGAAACCTCATTTACGTCTGTCCCATTGCATTGCATAGGACAGGTTTACTGAAGGGTGGGATAAGTTTTGGCCGCCTTTCTTGTTTCCTCTTCATTAACAGACTTTCACGTAACACAAGCAATCCAGAGTCTTGGGCAAGGGACTATTTCTGCCACAGGTCAGCCCCATCTATCTGTGTCCCATCTCATCCAGCACTGAATCAATGCAACTTTAATATGCTGGAATTTTTAAAAGTCTATATGTTATTAATAGGCCACATATATATTTGACTGCCTGTCCATGAAAAGCAGAATTTTCATTATCCTTTAGTTTTCCTGACAAGGAAGGGAAGAAGACTGGATTTCTTAAATCTGTGGGAAGACTTCGGACAGTGACCTCACTTAACAGCAAGTGTAGAACAAACTCTTTGTAATTGATGGAAACTTTCATTAAAACAATCCTCTCTAAAAAGTGCTTTCAAGTTCCAAACGTTTTGAGTTTTTTTCCTCTGTAACACTTTTTTTACAGAAGCTGAAATGCTTTGTTATTATTTCACAGATATATACTACCAAAATTTAGTTTATGTAAAATACTGAACACTCAGAAGTTGTTTTAAATAGAAAATTTTCTCTGAAATCTGTAACCTTCATATTTGTAGCTTGCCTGCAGTACTCACTTTCTACACAGAACGCAATAGGAAAAACAGGGACATCTGCCATGTTTTATTCAAGATTAATACTACACCCTGCTAAATAAAATTCCTGCATAGCGTCTAGGTTTTTCTCTTAGCGCTGTATCCAGGGCATAGGCCTAATGTCACAGATTGCAGTGGAATAATAGCAAGCATGATTTTGTAATTGCGAGTGTTACCATCATGCAGATTACAGCATGTTCCACCCTCAGCCTTTGATCTTTGGAAGATGCCCAGACTCTGGGCTGCTGCTTGGGCAAAGCCACATGGCCTGACAGCTCTGAAGCTGTCTGCAAGGAGCCCCATCGGCCAGCTGGGTTCCTGCGCTGTGCCTCTTTACACTGTAACCTTCCAGAAAATGCCTGTTTCCGGGGTTTGTGCTGCTTTTCTGTTGGAGAAGGATCAGCTTTCAAGTCCTCATGAAGATAAGGCTGTGACAGCTATCATGTAATGGGAACATCAGCGTGAAGTGAAATTGTTACAAATGTATATTAGCATATGAATTCGTCTGCTTATGAAATGCTGTGACATGAGTCAGCTTCTCCTCTTAGTATGGGAAGTGCGCATTATGGATCAAACAGTAAGGGGCTAATATAGTCTTAGAACAAGACTATAGCTCTAACCATATATTTTGTTTGTTGTTAGCAAACAAGAATATGACTACAAATTAAAGGTGCTTAGCTGAAACACAATGCAGTTGAAACATTCGGCCAAATCTGCTGTCAATATGCATCTATAAAAATCAGCATGCCAGCATAGAAAGCAACTCTGGAAAAGCTGTATTCTCTTCATGTTTTATCTGTTTGTGTTTGAGGGAGGCAAGGAATTGCTTGGGCTGAAAGCTTATTTGTCTTTTCTGTGACTGTAATTCAATATTAAGTTATCTATCGCAAATTAAAACTGTAAATGTAGTGCATGATATGACTAGCTTCTAATACTCTGATTTAGCTTGCTCTAAAGGTCAAGTGTAGCCTGGCAACTAAATACTAATTGCACTATTCTACGAGTCAAGCGTTTGCTACAAGGGTAGAAATTAATGTGAACATAAAATAATCTCTTTGCTGTCTTTGAGAGTATGACCATGACTGGTTATTTGTTGACCTTTTCCTCTTATACCCACTTCTGAAAAATGATGCTTGACTGAAGAGTTTTTTGGATGCTAAGGCTGTACCAAATCCAGGCTCTTTGCTTGTAACAGCATTAGACTGGAAGAAATGGGTTAATTCAAGCAAAGAACGTGTCAGATGTTCACATCCTATGGATTAAGACAACTAGGTTATTCCAGAAAATTAAACAAATGATTTTTGAGTGACAGTTGGAGGGTTTCAACAGCTGTATGTGTTCCTCACTTTTTTGATTCCCAATTTTCTCTTCTTGCATTGTTTAACTTTCCTGTTTGATATGCAAACCAAAAGAGGTTGGAGACTTCATAGCACAGATACGTTTGCAGATTTGTGACTGTTCTACTATGCGCAGGGGGTGAGACCTAGGTAATAAGTGTTTACGGGGAAAAAAGAAGAAAAAGTTTTCTAAATGGTTATGTACCATTAAACAGTCTCCTCTGAGCAAGCAGGTACCCAAGAATACTCAACTTGGTTGTTACCAATCAACTTGATTTCTTTAAACACTTCTGACACCTGTAAAACCCACTCAAAATGCAGTAAGTAGCCTGAACATTGCCTTTGTAACCTCAGTTTTACAAATATTTTAACCAGAGGTAACCTGGCACAGTCACTAAAAGAAACGATTCGTATATCCCTGTCCTGGATGCTTACTCCTGTCTTTTTGTCCCTTGTGGCAGCATGTCTAAAACCAAATAAATAAACAAAAGGTTAACCTAGGTTTGTGCCATGGTTTGCTGTGCAGCCACATAAAATGGGTGCTAATGCAGGAGGGAGGCTCCATGGGCCACAGGCAGGAAGAAGGATGAAGCTTTATTTATTGATTGATTGATTGACTGATTGAGTTGTGCTGGTTTAAAATATTAGTAAAGCTCAGACTTTCTTTTCCTGCCATTGCAGTTCCTCCAACATACATGGCTAAAAGGCCTCATCCTCCTTTGGAGGTATTTATGTACCATTCTACTCTGGTATGTATAGCATGGTGGGAAGGTCCTTGAGTCAACGTACACTGATGTGAACGTTACTTTACCAAACCAGTCAGGAACTCACTGTGTTGTTGGGGTTTTTTCTTCCATAATACAGATTTTCTGAGCCAGCCTGCACTGGCTGACACATTGAGAACGCTTTTTAGGAAACCTTTTCTTATTTCTATTGTTGATGAGCATGAATATTTCATCAGCTGAACATGAGAATGACAGCTCTAATGCAGTCATAATAACACATGGGTTACTGCACATGAAATATAACAAGATTTGCTGCTGTATTATTAAACAAAAAGCTAATGATAATTCCTCCTCTGAGAAAACTTATTTTTCTATGACCTGGACCGTGCTAATTTTGTGGCCTTAAATCTGTGTTTCTGCAGTACAGTGTATAGTCCAAACACAAATCCATTATCAAACATCAGTTTCCGTTAGCTTTTATTTACCAAACTTTAATCAAAAGAAATAGTAATAGAAACTGCAGAGACTACAATTGGGTAGTCTGCTGGAGGCAAGGGATATGGTGTTCTGATTTAGCCTTTGACCATAATGGATAAACCCAATGATCTGTAGTTCAGCTATCTAAACCAGGCATTTGTTTTTTATTATACTGAGCTTTCAAAATTGTAAGAAAACACTGAACTACATAGAAGGTACTAGAGAAGCCTGGAGCCTTATAAACCTTTGCCAGCCTGAAAATGCAGCCAAATTATAATTCCTGTGCTTAGCTTTTCATCATTTGAGCACTTTCATGATTCAGCTCTGAACTTAACATAATGATTATTTTATTTTAGTAATATCTTCTGAAGGATCTTGTTTAAATCTTTGCTGGGATAAATAAATTAGTCTTATCTTCTATGCTCAAACAACTGTAATAGATTAATAACGCCTTTTTTTTTTTTTTTTTTTTTTTTTTTAAGAAACCATGTTGATTAGTCCTATTGTGTTGTAATCTTGGTGTTCTACTGTGGTGGTTTAACCCCATTTGGCAACTAAGCACCACCCAGCTGCTCGCTCACCCTCCCCCACTCTGGTGGGATGGGGGAGAGAATCAGCAGCACAAAAGTAAGAAGACTCATGGGTTGAGATAAGAACACTTTAATAATTGAAATATAATAATAATAATAACAAAAAAATTGTAGTGAAAAGGAAAACAAAGGAAAAAAGAGAGAGAAGAACAAAACTTGGGAAAAACAAGTGATGCAACTGCTCACTGCCTGCCAACCAATGCCCAGCCCGTCCCTGTGCAGTGATCGCTGCCCCCTGGGCAACTCTCCCCAATTTATATACTGAGCATGATGTCATATGGTATGGAATATCCCTTTGGCCAGTTGGGGTCAGCTGTCCTGGCCATGCTCCCTCCAAGCTTCTTGTGCACCTGGCAGAGCATGGGAAGCTGAAAAGTCCTTGATTTAGTATAAGCACTACTTAGCAACAATTAAAAACATCAGTGTGTTATCAACATTATTCTCATACTAAATCCAAAACACAGCACTATACCAGTTACTAGGAAGAAAATTAACTCTATCCCAGCTGAAACCAGGACATTTACTCAACTCTCAATTATCATTTCAATCACCCTTTCAGATAAAAGGCTCAGTGAAGTGTAATTCCTTAAACTATGGTATATCCTTCTAAAGAAAAAAGTAAATATTTCATTCTCCAGTCTGTATTGTAATTTTTAGTGATTTACCTATTTTTGCAAAATACGTCAACCACTTGATTCTTGATTTCCTTCTGGATTCCTGAATGTATATGATAGGAACAAGTTTATATTTCCACACATCATGCTTGCATTTTTTGTTGGGTGGTTTTGGTTGTTTTTTTTTTTTTTTCTGGTTTTATTTCCATCTATAAAGGTGAAAGCTTCCATCTTTAAATAGAAAATAGGTGGTCTGAAAGGGATGTTGTCACTGCAACCTTGGTGGAGAAGAATCTCAAATTTTACCAAGAGTGTTCTTTTCCTTTCTTCCTGTGCTGAATCTTAAAATCTTTTTTGAATGCTCAGTGCATCTGCTTTATTTCTTTGGTCTTATCATTAATAATCAGCTCTTCCAAGTCCCTCTTCCTCCCCCATTCCCAGTTTTGTTCTTCGTATTGTGCTGTAACTTACTCTGTGGTGGTTTTACTTGGGAGTAGACTGTCAAGTTTTTACACATGCCCCTCAAAGATGAGAAAATGACCAACAGGAGATACATAAACTAAATCACTAAAAGAGTTAGACTCCTAAAATGGCACTTGGGCACCTCATTCCAACAACTTTCAGACACCACCAGGACCCTCAGCTTCTGTTCTACTGCTGCATATTCCTTTACTTTACTTGCTTAGGATTTTTGGTTTTCAGATCAAGTAGTTGCGGGTCTTCTTAATTTTTAGGTCTAAATGAATTTTAAAAGTATGTCTTCTAGAGTGGATCCTACAAAGAGCAATTTAGTGATGAGATGTCTGGGGTTTTCATCTGTCCTCTTCTGGATTCCACCTGAAGGCCACTCAAGGGTAAACTGTTCTTAGATTCCTGTGTGTTGCTGCTGGATCAGGGGCTTGAACCCTTGACAGGTCTCCCCCCATCTGAAAGAGTGTGATCACTGTCACACTTTTGAGTGTCCCAGCGGAGATTTCTCATGTTGGAAATGTTCCACTTGGCATGAATATTCATTGGGCTGGAGAAGGTAAGATTGTATAGTGCAGCAATTGTATCACTTAGCTAGAATATGGGACAGTCACCTTCAAGTCACTCTTCTAATGAATATTTAAATATTTATTTCTATGTGTTGGAATTTTATTTACAGCTTCTGTCAAATTTCAGTTTCAAGTTCCTTAAATGTCAATTCCTGCATTTGGTATTTGTTATTTCTCAGTCTTCACACATTGTTCAAATATATTTATATTTGCTCAGATTTAAGCACTTTCTATTATTTTGAAAAGCATTTGATTCAGTTACTTTGGTTTAGTTGGACTATCAGGAATGGACGACATATTTTTATGTTGGTTCAGTCAAAACTGAAAAAGCAAGTGGAGCTGGAAGAGAAGGGGAAGCAAGGAAAGCTCCTCTGACCTGTTTTTTTTTTTTTGTTAACTGGGAAAAAGAGAGGGTGAGATCCACAGATTCTACAGATTTGAAGGACATGAAAGAAGTATCTTGGCCTCTAATGATGAAGACCAGTGCCTAGAGGAATTTGTAAAAGTACCTGAGCAATTTAGACATACAATTCCCTTTGGTTATAACCTAATTCCCACCACCTAACCTATTTTGGAGTCCAGTGGGATTTTCAAAAGCTTATTTCTGCCTATAAACAGAGCTCATGATCCTTTGAATACTCAGCAAGACCAGAAACAATCAGTTTGCTATCTACAGTTAGTGTTCACTTGGTTTAAATCACTTTGGTTTAAATAATCAGTTTGTTCTGAATGCAAGGTATGATTTCTGTGTCTAATGTACTTAAGATTGGATTCTTAGTTCATAATTTCAACTTCCATCCAAATGCAATTTAATTTCCAGAGGAAGAAGGCAAAATGTAGCAGACTCTTTGCATCCTTCTGCATTTCTAACACAATAAAATATTTTAAAAGCTGCATAGATATATATTAAGATACATCATTTCCCCTCTTCCCTTCCAAAAGCATGTAGGTGAACAATTTATTTCTTGTCAGCAATAATAAAGGTTGTACTGAATTTCATACAAAAACTATATTTGGAGCAGCCAAACTCTTGATCATTACACCACTCACACAGTGTACCCTATCTTTAGGAAAGTCATTAAAACATTCATGGTTTAACTGTTTGAAATGATTCAGAGAAATCAAGTTCTATCTTCAGGTGTTAAAATCAGTTTGCCCTAAGTATCCATGGTTGAAACATTAGTTACTGATACTTTGAATTACCACTCTGCTTATTCACCTTGCCATATTAAAAGTTACTGTTATTTAACAGCAAAATGTATGTAGTTAGAAGATTTGTTAGTTTTAATTTACTAATTAATTTTGTCTCATTTATGATAGGAAAATTAGCAGGTTCATAGAAAATGTTCAGATTTGTTCTTTCTTTTTTCTGAACATTTAAGAAAGGAAGATCATATCCTTGAGTGGCTCAGAAGATTTCATTAGGATAAATGGAACAAAACAAGAAAAATACCTTGGCTTTTAGTTAAATGGAGAATTTACAGACCATCTTTGGCATACATGTATTTAAATGGCTTATTTTTATTAGTCAGCAGTTACATGGAGAGAAAGTCAGTCTCACGGGCAGATCTTTGACTGTGACTCCAGTAGGAAATAACGTTATTGCTTCTTGAGGACAGAATCCCCAAACTGATAGTTGTGGCCATAAAAACCTTTGGACTGTTTATCAGTCTTTAAAATTGTGAAAGGACAGGACTAAAAACCCGAACATGCTGTTCAGGTTGTACCTTTCCCCAGACAGGTCCCTAGGCTAGGGACTGGGATGGGGTTTTTTTTTTCTTTTCTGACACTCTATTTTCTTTTTTTTAAGGTTTAGCAACACTTGTTTAGCTTGGCAAGTTAATGAATTATTAATGAACTGACCTGAGAAATGCTGTTGGTATAATATAAACTATACTAGCCCTAGACAGTGCCTCACATTAAATTGTATTTTCCCCTTTGCACAGATTGTGCTGCTGAGCTCGGGTTTGTTGAACTTTCTAATTACCTCAAAACTTTCAAACGAATGATTTCAGCATGTCTCCTCCCTGTGCTGTTTCACTGATGCAAGGAGGGGCGATGCAGTAACTCTACACCTGTTCCAGCACACGCCTATCAACTTGCTCAACTTCCCCAGCGAGTGCTGAGTTGAGCATGAGAACATCCGAGATTGCTTGGGTCTGTAACCACTAGTCCAAATACTTCTGGATGTTCAGATTGGCTTTGCGCTGGGGTGGCTTTAACAGTTAGTGCTCTATAATGGCAGTTGATGACAGCAACTTGTACTCTAGGACTAAGAGTAAACTGAATTCCTATCAGACTTGTTATAAACCAACAAGACGGAGAAGCCTACCACCAGACATCCTGCTAGAAAATGATTTTAAAGGAAAGTTTCAAAGAAATATTAGGAATATAGAGCCTGTACATCCAAGGCGCCCTAAGAAAAGACCTTCTTTATTTTCAGGTAGGAAATGCTATGTTAATAGTATGTTGGTGCAATATCTTTTAAGCCTTTTTGGAAATATTTGAAGGATTCAGTAGCTGATTCCAGTCAGAACTTATTCTGTTTTAAAACCTAAGTACCATTTATGTTAAATTATGTCAGCCACTAGGGTTAAAGTGATGGAACCAAAAACAGAGATTTTCTTCATATTTTTTTATTTCATGTTGCTTGCTTGTGGGGATTTTTTTAAAAATACTTGGCATTTAAAGAAAACCAGTAGTTTCTCTAGATTTTTAAACTGCATTTTGCTTAACTCCACTTATAGGCAATGCACTCAATAGCTGCAGTATAAGTATCTCTCTTGCTGCTCTAATACTGTATCTCCTTGCTTTTCTGGAGGAGAGTGGTTTGGGGTTATGCAGACTTCTTCAGTCTAGCTGATTTTTTTTGTGTAGCCAGAAATTAACATCACTAAATACTCAAATGCATGCTTTGAATTCCTGGCTTGCACTGGAGCCTGTAACGTCTGTAGTTAATAGTTCAGTTTAACTCTCTAGTTGTTAAAAAGTAGGAACAAGGTGTAAGAGTGGATTTCAGTCAAGCTAATGGCAAGTCTGGATTATTTTGCGTTTTTTTTAATTATTTGAAATATGCCTAAAAATAGGCAACAGCTTAGCATGAGGACAAAGGATTTGTTGCAAGACAATCAGGTCATCTTTACTAGGAGGACTTAAAAGGTTTTAGGGGGGAGAAAATCAATCCCAGCTCATCCCTACTGAAACTGAAGATGTGTTTCTGTGAGGCAATGAGGGAATTACATCCTTTACAGAAACAAAAATATACTGTTTTTTAAATTTAGATATCTTCATTTCCAGATGAAAATGAGGATTTTTAAATTTCTAGGGGGAAATAGTATGATCATACAGGTTTCAAAGAGCTATGAAGTATATAAAAAAGTGTTATTGATTATTTAAATATTAATATTATATTCCTTAATGACAGCTAAACTTATATGGGTACCTTCTCATGAGCTGAAACACTGCTGAAGGAATGGGCATACAATGTTAAAAGATGACACAGGGCAGCGCCGTTTGTGTGGGATTTAAAGCCTCCATTTTACCTTTGTTAAGGTATTTGAAATATTTCAACAACTTAGGAAATAAAGCTTTCTTCCTCCTTCCTATTCTACTTCCCCAGCTTAAAAAAATGCAAAAAGCCTAATCGGATCTTAAGTCAGGTGACTCAGACATGCCCAAGGCTCCTGTGCTTCCCAGTGCCTGAACAGGCTCTTCCTGAGGTGATATGGTCTGTTGGTGACTGTCGAAGCACATTATTTTGGGCACGATAGATCCCTTGTATCTTATTCTTTCTCAGTTGCTGCTTTTTGTCTTCCAGCTACCTTTTCTGCTCCTTAATTACTTCTGTGTTTGTTTTTTTTCCTCCTGCAACTTTTCACTTTTTTTTCCTGTACATCAACATTTTTCTTAGAAAAAACATATTAAATAGCCTTGTGTTTGGTCTCCAACACCCATACTCTGTTGTGCCCACCCAGATTTCTCCTTTATTGTGTGATCTTTCTTTTTTTTTTAAATACAATTCATCTTTCTCTCCGTTCTCTTTCCACCCTCCCAATTTACCACACTAGGAGTAATACTCCATCATTTGTGCTGCGTCAGATGTGAGCACTTTAATGTAGTTTGTCTGGAATGCTGCCATTATGCTTATGAAATCCACTGCAGCTGTGTTACNTGGAATACTGTCATTATGCTTATGAAATCCACTGCAGCTGTGTTACTGTACACTCAAGGGCACTTTACTCAAAGGTAATGCAAATTGCTTGCTATAAGCAATTGATGGAGCATGATGGAAAGATGAGTGTAGTCTTTCATTTGGTAGGTCAGCAGTATACACAGGAGAAGCTTTACTTGATTTGCTTTTGAAAACAGGTTAAGAAAGTAAGCTTGAAGTCCT